>JAFIRS010009338.1:0-10255 GCA_018342105.1 Gonioctena quinquepunctata | reverse complement strand
GGTATATCCATCGTCTTTGCCCCCCGTTTTCGTTCTCCCCCCGTGTCTTCTGAGACAGCGAGGGCCTTCTTCTGAGACTTTTCCCGGGTCCGTCTCCATTTGGCCCTTTTGTTCTGTCCTTGCACTGGTTTTTGCCCCGGTGCTGGCTTTGTTGCGGCGGGTCAGGGATGGCTTTCGGCCCGGGGACATGTTTTTCGGCCAGGACTGGCTTTTGGCCCCCTTTTTTTCCGGGCGGGGTGGTCTTGGCTACCCCGTTAAAAGCACCCGTTGCGGTTTTTGGGAGGTGAGGGGGGCCCCCTCTTCAACCCTCTTTTTCCCCGTCGTTTTTCCCGTTACTTCTCTTCCCACCGTCGACCCGTTTCCTCATTTCCCTAGCACGTTGAAAAGGTCTTCCAGTCGCAGATTTTCTGTCTGCTTATTGGCCCCCCCTCGAGTCGGTGAGTCTTGACTATTTTTCCCAGAAGGCGTCGGGTCCTTTGCCCGAGAATGATTATTTCTTATTGCTTTGGGTTTTTCACTTTTTGTTGTAGGGGTTTACCAACGATCTAATGATTTTGGACGGCTATGCTTTTTCCAGATGAGTAGTTTTCCCAAATTTTTGCAGTTTCTTATTCAGATCTCACTGAACGAATGCCTTAAATTTTCCCAAATTTGGTCTTAATAAAGACACATTTTTCTTATTCAGATCTCACTGAACGTATACCTCAAATTTTCCCACTTCCCTTTTAATGAAAGAAATTTAGTTTCGTTCAGATTCCCCGAACGAATACAGACACTGTCACAATTAACAAAACACAACAAATCAATTTCTA
This sequence comes from Gonioctena quinquepunctata, assembly GCA_018342105.1. Taxonomy (NCBI): domain Eukaryota; kingdom Metazoa; phylum Arthropoda; class Insecta; order Coleoptera; family Chrysomelidae; genus Gonioctena; species Gonioctena quinquepunctata. The sequence continues at coordinate 9,443 of JAFIRS010009338.1, read as the reverse complement.
TTTTCATATTTTGAGTCGGGGATCAGTCGAGATGGGGAGTGGTGCCATCTCAGGGAAAAAAAAAATGCATCAACCGGGGACGATTGCAAATTCCCAAATATACTATTTATGATGTGGAACTGAATGCTTAACTTAATTTGGGTCTACACTTAAAAGTATAATAAATAAAATCTGCCAGCACGAAAAATTTTCGCAACAATTTTTTTTTCAGAAATTAATTCCAGACCATAAAAAATTTTGAAGCAAAAAATTTGGGCCCTTTCCCCTTTTTTAAATTTTATATAACTTTTAACTCAGGAAAACAGATGGGAAATTTATTTTTTATAATTTGAAAAGCACCTATTTACAACAGCTATTATTCAAAGAAAACTGTATATGTAACATGAAAATAATCTACTAACATCCAGCAACATATGTAATCAATATTATTATATAATTCACCACAAAAATTCAAAACTGAATTACACAACACAATCATGAACAAGGCACAGTACAATCACTATCATCCATTTTTCACAAACATAAAGTTTAATAATTCCCAAAAAACCCGAACTTTATATATTTGGATTTTTACCACAATTTCTTGGAAATTCACTTGTGTGCGATGATTCCAATTGCATTTTCCTGATGTTATAATGTAATTATTTGTTGTTTTTTCGTTTCTCCTGTCTGTAGAATGGGTATATCAATCTGAAATAGTTCAATTTCGAATTATTTATTCAAAGATTTCTAGAAATAATATTTTATGAATCCCAATCCCACCGTGTTCTTTCTTAAGTAGTTTTTGACACTTTTTTGTGATTTACTTGCTTTTTCTCGTTCCCTAAAGGCTCGCACTCTTTCTGTACTTGCGGACAATTTCAAAATTTTGTTTATATGTCATTAAAAGTATTTTACAATCTGAAATGAATGTTCCTGAAATAATCGAAAAGTATAATAACGGTATTTCCATGAAATAGAAACTACCAACCAAAATATGTTTTTCTTTTATACAGTGCCCTTTCCATATGCCGCCTAACGACATTGACATTGGATATTTGATTATTTTTATTGCGATTATCCACTGTGCCGAGAACAACCTTGAAGGAACATATAATTGAACTGAAGTTGACATATTTATTTATGGTAGTAAATTAATGTACCTGGTAACATCACGATTTCCAATAGCTAGATAAAATGCATACGTTTCACTTTTTATTTTTATATCTGCTTCGAGTTTTTTGCGGGATCGGAATTATTTTTGTTAATTTTGCTTTCGGTAATCAATTCGAGTGCATATTGTTACCTATGAGTATTAAGTGAATACATTCTATAATTTTCATTAAAATAGATATTAGTTTGTTAAGACATCGAACTGAAGTTGCAATTGACAAAGTAATATCCTTATCCCTGCTCGTTCCAGTGGTAGAACAGGAGACAACAAGAGATGAAACCTTTCAGACTGCTTCACTTGCTGGAAAGAAACAATCTTGGTTTATGGTGACCAATATGGTATGGGTTTCACGAGAGTACTGAAAACTATTACCTATACTAGAAATTACGTGGTGAATGAACTAATAAAACCCAACATTGAACTTGCCGAATTAACAGAACACATATTTCAAGAAACATTGTATTATGATAAAGATGACATAGTAGAAAAGGGAAATATTCTCAATTGAATATTGAATAAAAAGATTTTTCTGTTAATTGAAAAATCCACGATAAAAATGAAGTTATTTTTTGTGAATGTCTAACAGAAAACAACTACTTCCCCGGCTAATGATTTCTGGTGAGTACTCTCTTTTGGAAAGCATTCTTTCTTGCCTCATTCATCTACAGGGTGTTAGTGAATAAGTGCGACAAACTTAAGGGGGTGATTCTGCATGAAACAATAATGACAGTGTGCTGTATAACTTGTGTCCGGAAATGCTTCGTTTTCCGAGATACAGGGTGTTTTCTTAAAAACTGACTATTTATATATTGCTCTGAAACCGGTCGAGAAATGCAAATGAAATTTCGTAAGTTTCAAGAGGTAGTTATTGCGCATTTTTTGACATGCAATTAAGAATTTTATGTTCATCATTGGCGCGCATACGGGTAATTATCTAAATTTTTGTAAAGAAAAAAATGGTACGCCACTGAGATATACCAAATGAAAAATCATTTTTGAATTTCTCGTTCAATTTGTGACTGAAAATCTCTCCAGCATTTTTTCGTATGGGGCGCCGTTTTTATGCAAAAATATAAAACATCTTAACGCGTATTTGTCATTATTATAATACATTATCTAGTAGCGATGCTAGTAGACTACTGTCAACATTCTGTTAAATACAAATATTTCAACGAAATGTCAAATTAGCGTTTCTTCAATTTCAAGCTTTTAGTTTAGTATAACATTAATGATAATAAGTAATTAATTTTTCTTGTATCGAAAAGAATGGAAAATTATACAAATGCTGAACTGTTAGACATGCATTTTGTCTATGGTCGAAGTAATGGAAATGGTCGGCGAGCTCGACGATTGTATGCTGAGTTGTATCCAGGACATAGGATACCCCATCACACAATATTTGCTCGTCTTCACCAACGTTTGCGAGAAAATGATACATTTAAGAAACAAACGGCTGACTGTGGGCGCCCTCGAGAAGAACGAACTGTGCAACTAGAAGAAGCAATTCTCGAGTTAATTGCGGAGTCACCTGAAACAAGTACTCGAAAAATTGCCAACATACTGAATGTAAGCAACTCCACTGTATTTAAAATTCTTAAAGAACAGCAATTGTATCCGTTTCATATTCAACGTGTGCAAGCTCTACTACCTAGAGACATTTTTCCGCGCCTAGTTTTTTACCATTGGATTCGTCATCAAATCGCTCAAATTCATGATTTTTTAAATAGCGTTTTGTTTACTGACGAGGCTAATTTTGGACGACAATGTATACGAAATTTCCATAACAATCACCTCTGGGTTAAGGAAAATCCACATGGAATCTTTGAAGCTCATCCACCAACTCCCTGTATATGAGTTCTAAATTAGGACTGGAATAGAAAATCAAATAACTATCTGAATGAAAATGCTAATTTTCTATTTCAGATTTTCCCTTTTGAGTTAGGATCCTTTCAGAATATCAATCAGATGTAGTTCAATGTCCAGCGTGGATTTAGCCGGGGAAGTAGTTGTTTTCTGTTAGACATTTACAAAAAATCATATTCAATTGAGAATGTTTCCCTTTTCAACATCCATCCAACATCCATCTTGAACGATGGAAGATAGTCACTAAAGTTTGTCATTCAGTCGCAGATGATTCCACATCTGATTTTATGAACATCCTGTTCATATTCTCAAACAAATCTATCTATTACACCCCATGACAGGTTTTAATGTCAACAAAATAATAATTTCAAAGTGTCTCTCCAAAAGAAATATTTCTAACTTTTTTCCATATTTGCAAAATGAGATTGCTTCTAGAAAATTTGTTTTCCATTTCTTCCGGACTTCCTGATGATCGTAGAAGCGTGAAATATATTTTCGTCGACAAAAATGTATTGAAGACCTAGTGAATGCAATGCCTCTCTTGCGGCAATGTTACAAATTATTTCTGGTGAGTACTCTATTTTGGAAAGCATTCTCCTTTGAATCATTCATCTATATGAGTTCTTGATTGAGACTGGAAAAAATCAAATAACTATCTGAATAAAAATGCACTTTTTTTATTTCAGATTTTTTCTTTTGAGTTAGGGTACTTTCAGAATATCTATCAGATGTAGTTCAATGTCCAGCGTGGCTTTAGCCGGGGAAGTAGTTGTTTTCTGTTAGACATTCACAAAAATAACTTCATTTTTATCGTGGATTTTTCAATTCACAGAAAAATATTTCTATTCAATATTCAATTGAGAATGTTTCCCTCTTCAACATGAATACCCACAAGAGGTTATCCTGAACGATGGAAGATAGTGACTAAAGTTTATCTTTCAGTCGCAGATGATTCCACATCTGATTGTATGCACATACTGTTCATATTTTGAAACAAATCAATGACATAGTAATTGTGATGTTAAATTCAAATAACGTAAGCAGTACGTTAACTCTAAATGTAGCACTAAAATATATTTCAAATTTGATAAAATCAACAAACCCCCTATTACTACCTGAAAGTAAATGATTGGACCCTACATCGTATCCTGTCATTTAGAATTAAAGTTTTTAAAAAACGTAACAGAAACTCCTTTGCAACTTTCCACTCAGGATCTCAGTATGAACGCTCTAAACTTAAAATATATGACAACTTGACCAATTACGTTTCTTCCATGATGTCAACTAATAGGTATTATAGTACCTTTGTACAATACTACCAAATAATTGTGTTTATATCTCTATATCACCTCTAAATATCTCATTGATGATGACCTGTCCCTCCCCAATCTTTCGAATGATAATAGTAGAATTGTTTTAGATGAACCAGCTCACTCACCCACCTACACTGTTGTTTCTAATTGCAGTAGAAATGAATTTAGCTGTGGAAGCTGTGGAGGTACTTTGAATTCCATTCAAGACACCATATCAGCTCACCTCGAGTTAATTGATGTGCATAAATAGGATGACATGATCGTGGAAAAGCAATTCGAATTTTCACTTGCATTTTCTAGTATGGCTAACCTATTGACCTTATGTATATACAGATCACCTAGTGCTGATGGTATCATATTTTTAGAACAATTAGAGCTGCTTTTGAGTAAATTATCAATTAAGGCAATCGTCATTATGGCGGGTGACGTCAATAATAACTTTAATGATGAACATTACTCACATATTTCAACTCGTATATGTACACTAACGGCCCGACCACGATCACACAAGGCTCTGAAAGTAAAATTTACTACGTTTGCACGAATTTGCAGGAAAAAAAATGTTACAAGCTCTGTTATACCAGTAAATATTTCGGATCATGAGGCTGTCTACTGTGGTGTGAAACTCAATTATAGCACTACCGAAGAAAAGTTTAAATTGTGAAGGTTGTTCAGAAGAACAAATTATAATTTTTTTATAATATATGTTCAAATATGGACTGGACATTTGTGTTATACTCTGATGATCCCTTTCTTTCTTATCACAATTGCCTTATAAATTGTTTTGAATTATCATATCCTGAGCAAAAAATAAAAAATAAAAGCAAAATTCAAAAGGTCTGGCTAACTATAGGAATTCGTACTTCTGACAAGAATCTGAGAAGCCTGCATTACATCACAAAATTCACCAACTTGCATCAATACCACGATGAATTTAGAAACATTTACAGAAAAGTACTAAAAGCAGCAGAAAGCTGTTACTACCATAACAGAAACTGCAAAAGTACATCGAAGAGATCAGATCCATCAAATTTTCGATCGATCTCGCTCATTCCAGAATTATTTCACAGTTTTTATGATTGAATCAAATTAATTTCATATCGAGTGTGTCCAAAGAATTGCCAAATTTTATGAATCATTTTTCATCCAGTTTCGTTGAATGAAACGTGCTCATTCAACCAATATTAATTTTTTCATTATTATTTTATTTTCTCAATTAGTAGAATTTCAGATATTTTGTTCAAGAGTATGTATAAGCATTTGATTTTCATAAATTGTAAAACTTTCTTACAATTGATTTGGAATGATACTTGTTCATTCACCATAGTTTCCTTAATTTTTTTTATTGTTAAATCGATAAAATATTTGATATTATTTACAGTGTGGTTGCAAAAACTGGATTGATTTTGTAACTGGTTTAGACACATTATTCTATATAAAAAAATTGTTGTTAATCATGAAGCTATTTTTGTAATCGATATATTTTTTAAATCTCAGTTCATCTATACAGGGGCTTTAGAAAACTGATACCACTTACTGCCAGTTATAAAACAATTATTATTCAGGTTGTATTACCTATTTGGAACATGTACTGAAGTTGTATTTAATATTTTTTATATTTTATATTTCAGACAAAATACATCCAACAGGCCTAAGCCCAATAACAGGAGTATATAATAATAATTATAACAATTTGAAGTGAATAGTAAATCAGGAGTAACTGATAATCAATGGTAACAAATAATAACAAAATCATAACAAAAAGATGTCTAGCTATAGGTCATTCAAGAGAAAGAAAGTTAGATTAAATAGAAAAGGTGATAACTTAGAATAAAGAACGAAGGAGAAGGAGAAGGAGAAGGAGAAAAAGAACGAAGGAGAATTCCACGACAATTGTGATGACATGACACTCCAAAAACATGGTGTTTTCCAGATTATAATCAAGTTCCGATAATAATCGTGGATGAGCGTTTCACTTCGCACATAAACATGTAAATTATAAGTCTCTTATATTTGACTCACTATTTCATTACGAATATTTTCACAATTTTTTTGACAAATATAAACATCGAAAATAAACCATACTGAAATGAAATCAGGTTCATACAGTGATCTACGTCGGTGTCCGTGAACATATTCCTCAATTATGTCACAAAATTCACTTTTCAAAATACTATTTCGTGTGCTTTTCAAACAAATACCTACCTACCTACTCATTTATCACATCAGGATTCTATAATAGAAGAGCATAGTAAAATTCCTTCTTGTCCACAAAATCAAAATGTAGTACACCAAACATGCTTTCTTGAGTATGAAATGCACCAGAACATGAAATTTTGATGTCTTGAAAATAGTCAGTGTTTAAGTATTGCTTAAAAATTTCACTCATATTCCACAAGATAGCCATGGATTCCATTTGACAGAAAATACGTAAATTATTAGAAAAGTCTAAGTAAGAACTCCATATTTATACATAGTGTCGTAGATAATACCAGCAAGTTTTTGGTTGATTATGTCGGAGTTAAGTCAGCAAGAAAAGATCGAAATTGTTTTGATTGTGGGAAAAAATTACAAAAGCTATAGAGAAGCCGCAGCGATTTTCAACGAGAGGCATACCAATAAAATTATTTCACATATAACTGTTGGAAGGATTGTTTCCAAGTTCAAAAATACTGGGTCCGTGGAAAACTTATTCAGAAAACAACATAGGCACTGGGTTACTGCTGAGGAAACAGAGTTTGAAGTTATACAGAGTGTAGTTGAAACTCCAAGAACATCAATTAGTAAATTGTCTGGGAATTTGGGTTTATCTTCAACTTCTATCCGATGATTGCTAAAAAAACAAATTCAAGCCGTATAAACCAAAATTTATTCACACGCTTAAGGAGAGAGACTATGATCCACGCTTGTATTTTTTCTTTTGGCTGCAGGAACAAATTGAAAAAAATATATCATTTACGAAATTTATTTTATTTAGTGCTGAGTCAACTTTCACTTCAAATGGTGTTGTTTCATCTCAAAATTGTAGATGGTGGTCGGATGAGAATCCACATTTTGCAGTAGAAGCCCGTGATCAATATTCATTTAAAGTGAATGTTTGGTGCGGGATTCTTAATGACAGAATAATTGGACCATTTTTCTTTCGTCAGAATACGAATGCTGAAACGTACTTGGATTTTTTGAGGAACGATTTCTACAATGAATTAGACAATTTCACGTTAGAAGAAAGGCGAAAAATGTATTCCTAACAGGATGGGGCTCCCATCCATAGTACTTTGGCAATAAGGAATTGTCCGGACACCACTTTTCCTGGAAAGTGGATAGGTAGATTTTCAGAAATTCCTTGGCCGCCACGTTCACCTGACCTGACCCCATGTTACTTTTTCTTGTGGGGTTATTTAAAAAATACTGTTTACAAATTTAGACCTTTTCGAAATATTGAGCACTTGGAAGAAACTATCCGTCATTGTGCATCAGAAATTTCTCCAAATTTTTTGTTGAACGTTCGAAAAGAGATATACCATAAAACTATTTTATGTATAGAAAGAGAAGTAAGGCATATTGAGATATGAATTGTTATTATATAGAAATAGTTTAAAATTTGTTGTTTTGTTTATAGAATATTTGAATTACTTGATTGAATAAAAAACCTGTTCTGCAGAATGTGTTTTCAGGACCACATCTCATCATTTTGAATTGAGTTATACATTTATATCTAACACCAATAATTAGCTATCGATCAATGCTGAAAAAACTATGAAAATATTCAGAATTTATATTTTAGATTAATAGTGCGATAAATTAAATAGTTTTCCAGTTTATGTGCGAAGTGAAATGTTCATGCACGATTATCATCGAAACTTGATTATAATCTAGAAAACACGATGTCATCATAATGGTAGTGGAATTCTGATATGACTGTTAGATACGAACCGATGTAACAGCAAGGGTTCTAAGAAAATCCTATTTTTTAAATATAGTGCCCTCTGGTGAGGAGAAAATGAGAATGTTCTGTCATTATCAGTGGAATGCAAATGTTTCAGTATATTCAAGCTATTCATAAGAAAAAAAATTGATATTTTTAAATAAATGGGAAAATATTCAAAAAAATCCATTTTTTTTTAATTATCTTTCGAAACATCGGTTGTGTGCATAAAATTGAATTCTAAGTCATTTTTTCAAATAAGTTTTTTCGATATCTTGCCATCTTACCCCACTTCTCGCCTTTTCATAGCAATTTTTTTCAATTTGCCGCCATACTAGCGATCACATGACATATGTCAGAATCGATTTTCAGGTAATTGGACATGCACAAACTTTTCCCCAGAATATTTTTTCCAATACTCCAATAATAAACTTTTTTCCCATATGGTACATACTTTTTGGCGGACACTGTATATATTTAGAATGTTCGTTTTCCAAAAACTAACTGTTCCATGAGAATCAATTTAATCCGCAATAGGTAGTATATCTAGGAAATCTACTTGATATAATACAGGATGTGATGTTTGATCTAAGTTGTCACGCTAAGTTCAGAGCACCTTGTACCATTTTTTGAATTTTTTTTTTTTTTATGTTCTGGTTCCCACGAAAAGGGATATCCTGTAATGTTCAGAGAACATCGTGGGAACCTAGGGAAAGAAGGTAGGAGTTGGTGTTCTTCTTAAATTTCTGAAGGTTGTATGCCTCGGGGAACACCTCCCTAGGCAATGAGTTCCAAAGCCTCGCTGTTCGTTGGATGAACGAGTCTTTGGAAAGTGATGTTCTGCAGGTTTCCAAAGTGACCACGAAGGGTGTGATGACTGAACTTGACGGTTAATCTCGAAGAGACTGCCAAAGCAGGAACGATTGTTGATATTTCAGGAAGAGCATCGCCCATGAAAATATCTATAAAATGAGACAAATCGCCAACTTTTCTACGGTGTTCCAGACAAGTGAGCGAGTTTGTAAGCGAGGCATCACCGACGGACGAATTGCCCTTTTGGACAGAATCCAATAGCCTCAGGATATGTTTAGGTGCCGCACTCCAAATATGGGAACAGTATTCCAGGACAGGTCGGATCTGTGCCTTATAGATCATAAGCAGCGATGTGAAATAGCCCCTTGGCACGAAA
>JAFIRS010009337.1:0-10267 GCA_018342105.1 Gonioctena quinquepunctata | reverse complement strand
AAGGATCGATTCGCGAAGCTGCTTTCCAGCGAAATGCAAGCTCAAACATAGCCACAGGCCAAACTTCCGAAGATGCTGACAGGTTGATAGTTGCCACAGCTAAATGCCTCTCCCCAACGTACGATGCCGTCATCATTGTCGGGGAAGACAGTGACCTACTTGTCCTGCTGACTGGCACAACACCTGCGGTAAATAATGTCCACCTCAAAAAAACAGCTAGAGGGAAACATCTAGATGCAATCTACTCCGCCTCTTCCTACATGTATAACACCACAGGGTGTATTTTGCTCATGCTCGCAACATCGGGCTGCGACACCACTTCAAACATTTTTGGGTCCATGAAGAATAAATTATGCCAACTTTTTAGGGAAGACCTATCATTGCTGAAGCAGCCGAAGAGGTTCGAGGACCCTGCTGCCAGTCCCCAAGAAATTTCAGCAGCAGGAGAGAAAATTTTGGTATTCCTGTATGGTGGCAGTAGATAACAGTCGTTGAGCTCCCTTCGCTATGGCAATTTGCAGACAAGTACCACCAAGCTCAATCTGGCTTAACTACCTCCGACCACTGACGCAGCACATTTCCACTTCCTGAGGACATACCACTAGGTAATGGAGTGGATGGGGATGGTCAAAGACCCTATCGAGTGTGGCTGGTGTAGAGAAGCTGGAAGACTGGAGCCCATCAGGATGAGTGGACACGCTGCTCCCCCAAACCTGCTCAAGGCCATCTCATGCAGATTCACAATTAGCTGTTTGGGGGCGTGTGGCTGTAGAAAGGCGGGCCTAAAGTGTTCTGCCCTTTGCAAATTCTGTGTTGGCCAAGAATGTAATAATATGAATGATTATTACTGCCTTTTGTTCCTACTTTGTTTAAATATATGAATCTTTAAGAAATGTAATGTGGGTTATTTGAAATCGAACATCTCCTCTCACCAGTGAGTAAGTAAGTGGAATAGTACCTGCCTCATGAGCATTGCGCTGTAACATCTAAGAAACTCAAGTAGGATTGGTATTAACTTCAAATTCAAGCCAAAACTGGAAAATAATTAGTAATTTTTTTTAGATACAATGTGGAGTCATAATAGCCAAAAAAGCAATATGCCGTTGTTTTAACTTTCATGTTTACTCCCCACACCCTACAAATTTTATTCCGTTACTTGTTTTCGCTGAATTACAGCGTTCTAAAGTTTGACAAATTTCCGGAAAATGCGATTTTTTTAATTTTTTTAAAAGTGTATATTTTGATACCTATCAGTCTTAGAAACAAAATTCATCGAAACGAAGATATAAGCGAAAATCTGAAGAAAGTTCCGATTTTTTTCGGGTTTTTCAGTATGGCGGCAGGCGCGGAGGGGGTAAAATTGTGCATTTTTCATTTTAAACACTTAATAACCATCCTAGACAACATATCAAAAATTTAGAACTACCGGACCGTTTGTAAGGTAACCCCTCTCTCTTCGTCTCTATTCATTGGGTTATCCAAGCATGACTCAAAATCGGTCCCAAATATTCTATTTACTCAAAAATGTTAGTTTTTCGATGGATTTCTTATCAGTAGCGATTTTCATTTTCCATGTAGTGGAAGGAGCAGTGGCGCTAGAAAGAAGCCGACTTTGAATATATTTCTTTAAGTTTTAGAAAATAAAAAAAAAGGAAATTACCAACAGTTTTTACAAGCTGTAAAATCCAATAAAAATATTTTGAAAATTTTGTGCCCTCGCCCATTCCCTTGGTTACCATAAAATGCAGTTTCACAGAAGATATCAGACATCTGGAACATTTGAAGGAATATATTTGTTTATATCGATAATGGGTTTCGAGCTGCGTGTTCATCGCGGAAAAATACGTAAATTCCTTTAATATCATTAGAATCGACAAAAGAGCTCTACATATCAAATTTATTGAAATTACCACCAACATAGATATTTTTGAGATAGGTATGTTTCTGATAATGGTTTCCTCTATGGGTCATATCATAAGCTCACATTATGTATGACTGAGATACCCATTTTTATTCGTTCCAGCCCAGGTGGAGCCAACTTCGTGACAAGAGGAAAACTTCAAAAAGTTCCAATGACACTCAACAAATCCTCATCAAATGAAATAAGAAACTCAGTCGGGTTTTTACAAATTTTGCGACTATCGTGCTAGTGTCGTTTTTCAAATGGACACATTGGCAGCTTCAACAGAAGTGGAAATTGAAGTGAATAATTATTACCTTAGTGGGAATGTTCAGGATCCTTGGAAAACTTGCAACACTCGAAATTACGGGTTTTCACTATCATTTAACTCCCAAAAACGCTTTTATAATAGAAATATCATTACATTTATAACCGAGATTGACATGAATACTAAAAATTTTGAGGGATTGACACATACTAGATATTTTCGAATGTGAGGAACACGGACGTAATTTATACAGGGCTCTTCCAACTCTCCCTTCGGATTAAACAAAATTAAAAATGTTTTTACTTCCAAACATACTGAAACAACTCAGATTTTTACGATTTGCAATTATCCAAGATGATAAACATGTTAGGGGGAATTTACATTGTTTAAACGATAAAAACAACATACTTTTTCTTCTGGGAGTTTTGTGACCTAGTTACAGTAAATTGTGAATTTGAAATTGTGTTGGGGTAAGGTCTAGTTACTGAAACCACTATTGATTCTTTGCCAACTTTTATAAAGTTATCTTCAGGGCACTACAATTAAAATGGGAATATAAATTATACAAAAATTAAATGTTGACCGATTAAAATGGTAATAACAAAATGAGATACATATACAGTGACGAAAAGAGTAAAAATGAAAGACACAGATTGAAAAATATGAATAAATATACATACACATATCTGAAAGGGCTCTGACTAATTTGTATAGTACATAATATGAAGAAAACAACACGATTTCATACTCACATAAACACTTGGTTTCCTTGTCGAATAAATAATAAAAAATTTAAATTAATAGGGACATTTACATATTTGTTAACTGGAGAGTATTTTGTTTCTGTCCTTTTCATTATATTGTTAGGAGTACAGATTGTTCTTAACTACAACTTACAACTAGAATTTGGAAAGATATTTCTCGCTTTTTCCTAAATCAATGAATTCTTCTTGCTAGTTTTTCCCCCTCGATGATGTATATGAGATCCATAGGTATTATCAAAATCAATGAATAAAATACTTTCTGAAGAACAAGGTAAACATGATTACAAACCACATAAAGCTAATTTTTTTTCATAAAATTCCATACGTATTAGGACTTTCAGAAAAGTTGAAAGAAATATTTACAGGCGTCCCTTAAACCATTGCATTCAAAAACGAAAACACTTTAAAAAACACTTCATCAAATTAAAATCGGAAACCTCAAAAGATCTTGAGAGTGGCATAGTCTACAAAATACATTGTGCCAAATGTAACAAAGTGTACATCGGACAGACATAATTGCAGGAAATAAACGCAGAATAAGAGCTGAAAACCTCCTTAAAACAACAATGAAACAGGCCTGGTAGAGTACACAGACATTACGTTACATCAATTTGAATTTGTAAACACAGAAATTGTTGGTAAACAGCGAAACTATAAGAAAGAACTCGGTTTGGCTGTATGGACCAAGTCCGAATGCCAAAAAAAAAAAAAGAACTCTTCAAGAGATGATGAATATAAAAAATTCAAAAGCAACACCAATAAAAAATTAGACAGCCAATTTTCGCCCAACGCCTATGTTCATCTGATGAACCAACTGAAAATACCACAGTAAGTGATTTCCCTTACTCAATAAACTAGGATATTTTGGACGCCTATGGATTTCATATACCTCATCGAGGGAGCGAAACCATCAAGAAGAAATCATTGATTTAGGAAAAAGCGAGGAGTGTCTTCTCAAATTCTGGCTGTTAGTTTCAATTGAGAACAATCTGTACTCCTAACATTATAATGAAAACGAAAGAAACAAAAAATCTCCAGTTAGTTAACAAATATGTGAATGTCCCTATTGATTTTAAATTTTTATTATTTCTTCGACAAGGAAATCTAGTGTTTATGTGAGTATGAAATCCTGATGTTTTCTTCATATTATGTACTATACGAATTAGTCGTGTATACATGTGTATGTATATTCATTCATACAGTGCTTCTCAAAAGTCCCCTCCCCCCCCTCTTATTTTTGGAACGATTATACATAAAAAAGTGAAATTTGGAAACTGAATATTAAAGGTTGTAAGCTTCCCTATTAGTGATGAAAGATGACGAAATCGTCAAAGATGACGTCACAAGGCCATTGTGACCAATAATTTTGAATGGCAAGCGACACCTCTTTTAAAAGGTATCAAAAAAATCTATTCAATGATAGTAATTTTGTTTGTGTTTATGGCAGTTTTGGCAACTCGCTTTCAAAAAACGAAAAGCTGTGATGAATTAAATCAGTTAATACTAAAATTCCAAATTCAAGCTCCGCCTCTGGATAGTTGTCAAATAAGCTGACGTTTTTGTTAGTCTCCCTAATTCGATGTTTTTGTAATTGTAAAGTTTTTGTACATTTAATAATTTGTGTATTGTTGATCGAACGTTTAACTGTTTTAGCAGCTTTTGGTACTTTCAATATTTTTGTACATTTCAATAATTTGTTAAACTGTTGTGAGCCGAACGTTTAAGTGCTTTTCGAAGCGAAATGTACGTGCTTTAGGTGACAAAGTAGCATCGATCCTAATTCTTGGTGACACTGGACAAAATATTCATGCAGCAGAACGCATTTTTAATGAGATGTTTCCCGATCGCCCCGTTTCGAGGACTTATTTAAGGAAGCTTCTTCGTAAGTTTGAAACAACGGGTAGTATTAATGATGCGAAACGATCTGGCAGACCACAAATTTCTGATGAGAAAAAAATTGATATACTGGCAGAAGTAATAGTTAATCGTACTTCTTCAACAACTCACGTTGCATCTACCTGTGAAGTCAATCGAAATACAGTACAGAGGGTGTTGAAAAAAAACAAATTTCATCCATACAACTTAAAAATGGTTCATCAACTCTCAGACGACGACCCAGACCGAAGACTAGAATTTTGTGAAAATATGGAAACTAAAATTAACCAACAGCCAGACTAACAATTTGTTTTAGTGACGAAAGTACTTTCTATCTAAATGGACATGTAAATACACATAATGTGAGGTATTGGAGTGACGCAAATCCTCACCTGTTTCGTGAAACACATACCCAATTTCCCCAGAAGTTGAATGTTTGGGCAGGTATCCTGGGAAACCACATCGTTGGGCCTTTTTCTTTAAATACCAATTTAACTGGTGAGGTTCATCTGGAGTTGTTGCAAAACGCAATAGAACCGTTAATCCTTGAGATTTTGAAAGATAATCCAGATGAATTCGGCAATTTGGAAATAACATTCCACACTATTACGGTGCAGTAAGGCGGTATGTGGATGAGGAGTATCGTGGTAGATGGATTGGACGACGAGGTTCAACGGAATGGCCAGCTCGATCACCGGACCTCACACCTTTGGATTTTTTTCTCTGGGGGTACCTTGAATCGAAGGTTTACGCCACTGAACGTGACAATATTGACATTTCAAAACAACGTATTGTTGCAGAATGTGATGCTGTTTCCGCAAACACATGTGCAAAAGTACGAGAAAAGTTTAAAAATTGGATATTTCACTATCAGGTAGTAAATGGAGGTCACTTCGAGCAATTCCTTCAAGTATATACTGATTCTTGAATCTGTAATTAATATCATACTGAATGGAATTTAAATTTTAATGTTTACTAATGAGCCATCAATACTGCCATAAACACAAACAAAATTAGTATCATTGAATAGGTTTTTTTGATACCTTTCAAAAGAGGTGTCGCTTGCCGTAGGGTTCCATTCAAAATTATTGGTCACAATGGCCTTGTGACGTCATCTTTGACGATTTCGCCATCTATCATCACTAGTAGGGAAGTTTACAACCTTTAATATTCAGTTTCCAAATTTCACTTGTTTATGTATAATCGTTCCAAAAATAAGAGGGGGAGAGGGGACTTTTGAGAAGCACTGTATGGTCTAATCTGTGTAATTTATTTTTACCCTTTTAGTCTCTGTACATGTATCTTATTTCGTTATTACAATTTTAATCGATCAACATTTTATTTTTATATAATTTATATTTCCGTTTTAATTGTAGTGCCCTGAAGATGACTTTATAAAAGTCGAAACTTCGGTAGAGAATCAATAGTGTTTTCAGTTACTAGACCTCACTCCAACAAAATTCACAATTTAACATACATTTTTTATTATAGTGTTTCAAGAAGCCCTCTTAATTTTCGAAAATTTCGTATATTAGATAAAAATATATAATATACAAACATATAGGTATTTACGTATTTTCAACTCCAAGCCCTACTTAGCCTTCATGTGGTTTGGGGTGAATCGACTGCGATCGTGCGATGAATGAAACAGTTCTAGACATTCGTGTGACTTCTGCAAGTTGACAATGTTACCTAGTTGTCAGTCATTCATACCTCCCCAACCTAGAATACCATATGAGAGCTGAGACTGAATGAGAGAGTGATATATGGTCTTCAAGTGATGTATATTCAAGAATTCTCTCAGATATTTGAATCGTGAAAAAAATCCTCTTAGTTTATTGCAGATATGATTCGCCTGCAGGTCCCAACGTAAGTGCCTATCGATATTAATTTATTGAATATTTCGCTCCCTTTTTTTCAGGTATTATGGTATCCTGATCAGTATTTAGCGCTCCTAGGGTTGGTAAGTCATTCGTATATGACGGAAACGGGAGTTATTTGTTTTTTTAGGTTAAGAGTCAGTTCATTGTAACTGAACCAATCTTTTATTTTTTTGAAATCCGATTCAACTTTGGTTTTGAGATCATTCCAGGTTGTTAGATTCATAAAATATTGCGGTGTCATCAGCGAAACTTTGTACGGAACCTTCTTTGTCCATTGATAATAAGCTATTTATATAGAACGTGAACAATAATGGCCCAAATACAGTTCCCTGTAGCACTCCATACGTAATTTCTCTCATTTTGCTGATGACATCGTCAATACAGACTTGTTGTTGTCGATTCGAGAGATAGCTTTCTAGTAAATTGAAGGAATTTTCTCTGATGCCATACTTACGAAGTTTCTTCAATAGATTTTCATGACAAATCGTGTCGACCGCTTTAGAGAGATCGACGAAAATGCAGAGTGACCACTTCTTCGTATCTATTGCTCTGTATATTCTCGATGTTAGTGCACAAATGGCATCTTCAGTCGATTTTCCTTCTCTAAAGCCATATTGATTGTTTTGAATGATATCGACCTTGTTCAAAAATAGAGAAATCGGCCAGTAATTTTAAATTTTTTTTATCGCCTGATTTGGTTGGTTCATGTTCTGTTCATATGTATATTATTTGTATTTCTAGTGTTGTAAGTATGAATGTTTTTATTCAAGTTAAGGTACTGTTTAAAATATTCAGGTTCCATACCATTAACAATTTTGAATACTAGAATCATTGTGAAGTAGTAGAGTCTGCTTTCAACTGACAACCAATTTAAACAATCAAGCATACTTTTTACGGGAGTGAGACGATTTGTTTTTGAGATTACCCTCCTCCCTCGACTTTCTAGTTTTTGTAGCATATTTAATTTATTGAGGCTGAATAAGGATAATATAGACGCACAATAATCAAAGTGTGGTTGAAAGATAGTATTGTAAACTGTAACTTTGGACTGTATTGACAAATGTTGTGCTATTCTACTGATGAAATATCGTTTTTTGATATTTTTTTATGGATATATTCAAAATGACTCTCAAAATTAAAAAAATTGTCCAGTTGAAAACCAAGGTATTTGACCGTTGACACAATTTCAATTTTTTCATTATTTATTCTGAGGTTTATACCGTTAATGTCTAAGGAACTATATTTATATTTTGTGGTGAAGATCATTGCTCTTGATTTTGTTACGTTGAATTTGTTGGTGCATAAATACTCATACACAGATTCAAAACCCTGTTCATTTTATGAATTCCTCTATCTAGTTTCACATCACTAAAACAAAGCAACGTATCATCAGCAAAGAGGTTTATGAACTCAGATTCAACGAAAAGTCCAATATCATTCAGATATGAAACAAAAAGAAGAGGGCCCAGCACGCTACCCTGAGGGATCCCCACATCAATATCCATTTCGTTCGATAGTGTATCTTTAAAACAGACTTTCTGTTTCCTATTTTTCGAATAATCACTGAACCACTCTGACACCTTTCCATCAATCCCATACTGTTTCAATTTCAACAACATAATTCCTCTATCAATTGTCTCAAACGCTGTCTTAAGGTCCAGAAATACAGCAATAACATATTTCTGGCTAAGTTAGTTTTAATACAACATATTGTGAGCTGTAATGCTGTTTCACATGAGAATTTTTTTCGGAAACCCGATTGGTTATCTTTCGAAATTGAATTTTGAGTGACGTGATGTAATAACTGGTCATAGACCGCAACTTCCAAGATTTTTTCAATTGGGACGAAATTCATCAGCTTTATTGGTGTTAGATATTTTTGGAATATTCAATATCCAATTGTGAAGTTTTCCCTTTTCAACATGAATACCCCACGATGGAAGATAGTGATGACTAAAGTTTATCTTTGAGTCGCAGATGATTGCACATCTGATTTAATGAACACCCTGTTCATATTCTCAAACAAATCAATCAATAATTGATCATATATCAGTTATTAGACTGACCTGGAAAAACAATGGTCTCCAACGGAAAACTCTTCCTTTGCTCGAATTTATTCTTAATTTTTTCATGCTTCCCGATATAGATCATTCTGCTTCCACGACTGTACTAATTGAAGCTCTTCGATGAAATGATATCGCTTATAGCTCTTTAATCGGACTATTCCAGGGGTCCTAAGTAAATACATAAAGCTAATTCAAACTGAGAATATATGTCCATTAAATTGGCTTTCGGCCAATAAGCAGTTTATATGATATCGAATCCAACCCAATTAGGTAAACTCCCTCATGGCATACAAGGTGATTCGAGCGGAAGCCTGAATTGTATGTTTCAAAATGTCATTCTGAGAATTCCAAAAACGTTTTCCCACGCATGCAGAAGTGATAGGGTGAAGTATCCAATAGTTGGCACTAAACCAGTTATTGGCAGCCTCTCCTTATTTTCCTATTTTTTTATATGTTGGTTTTTTTTTCCCTGAAACTCTTTGATTTTTCGAGAAGTAGCGACCTTGATGAAGCATCAGAGCAAGTGCAATCAGAATTTTTGTTGATTAATTCGGTAACAGTAACAATTGTTGTGTCGGGTTGTGACAGAAAGGGAAGTTTTTATGTTGAATCGTAAGGAACACTATCTAAATAACATGCAATGATATCTCTCTTGTACTTGATATAGTTTTGTCAAAAAAAAAAACAGATCATTTGATATTTATTGAAAAATAAAGTTATTCCATGTATTTGAAATAAATAATAGGGGGCCAATGATTAGTACCAGAGTAGGAGATTTAAGCCGGTTCTGGGTCTCCCCCCACCACTATGACGTCACGTGTGACCTTGAATAGTTGCAGGTGTGCAGTGTGTGTGTGTTTGACCTTGAGATTTGACTTTGAGATTTGTCACTGAGTTTTGATATTGGGTTTGGTCGACTTTGAGATTCGACTTGACCTTGAATATGACCTTGAGATTCATAACATTAAGTTTTGATGTTGGGATTGTTTCGGCAACCTCAAGATTTGATCTCGATGTTTGTTTGACCTTGACTAATGTTGTGGTGTAGGCATACATATTCTGTGCAGTCATGACCTTCATGAATCCTTGTACTCCAAGCGAGGAGGGCGTTTGTCCTGTGGAGTAAGTGACTGCATTATGAGATGCGCTGAATGTCAAGAAATCCCCTAATCCTCAGATTGCCATCCATCACTTGTTGTATGGTGGGGTATTTCATTGAAATATTCCTAGAGAAGAGTATTTCGAATCAGTGTCTCCTCCAGTGATCTATTGAAAACAAGTCGGTGAAATGTATTCGTGTGATTGTGGTAAAGATTTCACTCGAAGTGATAATCTACGTCGACATCAACCGGAAACTTGCCAGGGAGGTCCTTCAGTGCAACGAGTTAAATTTAACCATGGCGATGACTCACCACCTGCACCACTCTATACATGTAATTGTTGTAATGTGACATTTCCATATTGTCAAGTCAACTCTCACAATAGAACACTCGCACACAGGACGAATTCAT
>JAFIRS010009336.1:0-10271 GCA_018342105.1 Gonioctena quinquepunctata | reverse complement strand
ACTCGGGGGGAAAAAATCGCAGAATTGTTTTATTTTTTGAGATTCATCACCAAAAAAAGAATGTGCAGCCTTTGAACACAAAGTTTATTTTAAGAGGGATATCCAAAAGAAAACTACCCCAATCGAAGAATTTTGAAATTGACATACAACGCATCGGGGGTGTAATTATCAAAGACTCAAAATGCTACCTCGTTTTTTCTTTTGTTTTTTAAAATTTAAAAGACATTTAAAAATAAAAACAAAATTCCCGAATTTTTTGGAGGAAAATAGGACATTTCTATCGGGAGCATTCAAAGAGAGGGAATTTTTACAGAACTGTTAATTTCATCATAAGTATATAATTCACCCATCATTGGGGTATCAAAAACTTTACATTCTCACATTTAATTTTCGACACACCTATCTCTAAATAATTTTTTTTTGTGTAAAAGGTTGTTTTGAATCATGTAACTGTTAAATGATCATAATTTTCCTCTTTACACATTTTGTTTACGTTATATACTGTTAGCCCCACTTACGAGCTTTGTGTGAAATCCAATATTTACCATTAATTGTACCCTTCTGGTATATTTTGAAACGTTGAAACAGATTTGATTTTGGAGGTAAAATTCAACCAAATTCTAATTGATTATTCCAGAATTTTTTCCTGAAATAAAAAATTTACATCCCAAATGATTCTAGTTGACTGAAAAGTCTAAAGGGAAATTTGAAAAAACCCTTCCATAAATACGCCCCCAGACATCAAGCCATGAACAAATCAACTAACATGTTAGTTGAAAAAATGTACTGGCAATACTCAATTGTTGCTTTTGATAAGTATACCTGGTTTAAATTATTGCATTCACACCCTACAGTATGCTATAAAATTCGTCATATGATTAATAATACCATAATGATAGTTTTTGTGATCACATAGGCCTACTTTCCGAACAAATAACAAAGCTTTATACCCCCATTCATTGTTATCAATTAAAAATAAAAATGGCCTAAACTATAATAATTTTTTTTAAAACTAAGGTGCAGCATTATTTCTCGTGTCTTCTCAGTTCGAGAAGAATAGTTTTCAAATCCAATTGACCTCATTCACAAACTGATGGATTAATTCGTGATTTTGTACTCCATTTTACCGTGTACTGTGATTAATTCAGGATCATTGTTTTAGTTCATTTCGTGTTTTGCACTGCCCTTCAGTTTACCACGTCCATTCAATTTTGTAATAAGTGTCATTTTCTTCTGAAGAATACTCCCTTATTTAAGTGTAATATCACATACTTATATTTTTATGAAAATTTGTCGAATAATTGTCCAAATACATTCAAAATGATAAAAATACACTAAAACATATTTAATAGAACATATAAGCATTTTGATTATTTTCAGCAACGCTCACTATGTATCAGTTGAACAGTTTTTCCTTACAGTCAAAAACTCACCTAACAATTGTCGAATGAACCAAACATAATTTTAAATTTCCTGAAGCAAAGAAAAAGGTTGAGAAAGATGAATTAATTGGAAATTCCCTTTTTTTTCAAATTCACCCGGTATCTCGGTAGAATATTGTTTTTTCCAAATTTTGAATTTTCTAAAGCATAAAAAAGGTTGAGAACGGTGAATTCATTGGAAATTCCCTTTTTATGAAGTAATAATAATAATAATCTTTATTGCACATGAAATGTAAAAATACAAATGTACAAGCCAGTCAGACAGAGAAAAACGTGATATAATAAATATTAATAAATGTACAACTTTCACTAATTGTAGAACATAAAATGGAGATATTCGTCCACTGAATAGGGTTCTAGATCAAGAAGCATTGTGATGAGTGGTTCCTTTATTTCATTGAAGTTATTATTATTTTTTATGGCTGAAGGTAGTTGATTGAACATTTTTATACTTGCATATAAAGAACCTCTTTCAGTGGACGATAGGTGATGATGTGGAAAATTAAAATTTTATATGTGCCTAGTACCATATGAGTGAGGGAACACAAAGGGCTCAAAATAATGCCTGTTTTTATATAAGAATTTGAGACATTCATATTGTAACGTAAATAAACTTAACTTGGTTTTACTAATTTATTTAACACTTAAATATACAACTTAATTTATATTACTACACTCTATAGCTCGATCGTATAGGCTCGTTCAGACTGTCCGTGCCATCTTGAGGGCTACCTATTTATCTCCGTCACAGGATTCCCGATCTTCGAATTCCGCAGTTGGCACTGCATGTTCCAATTGTTTCCAATATTGACCGTTGTTTTCCGCGGAAGAGCGACTGGATGGTTCTCGAATATCTCCGGGGATGATCTCATCGCTGTCGATGGAAGTAACACTCCACGGTCTTCATGATCGGTCGTGGAAGAGGGTTACAGCAAACCAAAATCCTGACGCCGCTGGATCTGAATATCGCCTCCAGCATACTTCTTATGACTCTCCAGTCCAACCCATCAATACCACAGGATAGTTTTGGGAAAATGCTAGATCCGCCAGATTCTGGTCCACCATGTATCTCTTAGTTTGGGAGACTCTTCCAGACATCTTCATAGGACGGTTTATCTTGGGAATGCCTCTTGGTAACTAGGTAGTAGATGTTTCTCTGGCCTTTCTTCAACGTAGCACCCCACCAACTTCTGGATTCTGCTCCCCGAGGTTTGAGTTGACCAAATTTCTTGGGGAACACTACGCGATGCCCCTGACATTCAAGATCTTCTGCCACCGCTTAGTGCGTAGTCAGCAGGCACCTCGAAAAGTCTCGTGACTCCTCTCTAGTAACCCCATGTAGAACTTTCTGCCCGCTTGAATACAAGGACATAAACTTCTAACCTATCATCCTCCGTGGCTTGAGGGTGCGAACTTGGTCATGGTTTCCAGCGTAAAGGGCCAACCTGTTGAAATGGACGACCCTGGTTTCCTCGGGTGGCTTATGGATTCGGTACACAAGGTCGTTTATCCTTTTCACGATTTTATACGGCCTTCCACAGTTCCGCAACTTTGGTGATAGTCCACGACGACGTTTGGGGTTGTACAGCCAAACCAGGTCATCAACCTTAAATCCTCCAGCCGCGGCCTTGATGTCATAGGTCTTTTCATTTTATCGCTGGCACTCTGATGTTCAACCGACTCGTTCGTGGATGTCGCCCATTCTCTGCCGAGTTTGCCGACGTAAATCCTTCCCAGTGTCTTGTCCTGGCGGTATCCCAAACTTCAGGTCACAGGCAGTCGCAGTTCTCGGCCCATTATAATACTAGCAGGAGTTTGACCGTTGACTTCGGTACTGCGGATCGAAGGGCCATCAGGAACAAATGGATACTGGTCCCAGTCTCTTTGATGGTCAGAGACAACCTTGGACAAGTGGCGGTTGATCGCCCTGTTCATCCGCTCCACCATTCCATCGACTCATGGATGTAGGGCCGGGTTCTTGTCTTGCGGATGTTCAGCAGTAGACATATTTCTGGAAAGGTTGATTCGAAATTTCTGCCTTGATCCGGAAAGTGCAGCTCCATGGAATACAATCACATATCCATTCTTTCACCAAGACGTCGGCGACGGTGATGGCTTCCTGGTTGGCAGGGCATAGGCTTCCCGCCCACTTACGAAGTAGTCCATTACCACAAGGATGTATTTATTCCCGTGGCGGATACGGGAAACGGGCCGGCGATGTCAATGGCGATTCTCTGAACGGGCTGCCTACGCTGTACTGACGCATCGGGCCTTGGGTCGATTCGAGGTCCATTGCAGCAGCGCATACAGCGCACTTTCTGCACCAGTCCTGACGTCAGCTTGACAATTGGCCCAGTAAAACCGTTGCCTCACTTTCTGCAGGGTCTTCACTACCCCAGATGTCCTCCGCGACTCCATCATGGATTTCCCGCAGCACTTCCTCTTCTGTTCCTGGGAACAATTATTTGGCGTCTGTCTTCCCCACTCAATATCGGCCCCAACACACGTTTAGGATCCCATTGTCCAGAATAAGAGAGTTCCATTGTGCCCAATAGGACTTAACAGCCGGCAGTAACTCCGCGACTTCCTGCCATGATGGTCTTCGATTGCCCTTTCTTCCAGCTGACGACGCTTGTCGTTCCTCTGGTCTTTTCTGGATCTTGTGTCATTCCAGTTGTCATCCATTCCCGGGGTTTCTCAGTAAGTGTTCTTTTTCTGCTCGCCGGGCAATGTGAGAATCATCGGGACTGGTTCACAAGGCATCTGCATTCTTATGGTATTTCCCGGCTCGATGTTCGATCTCGAATCGAATTTTGGAGTCTCTCGATCCAACGGGGCTCGACCCCAGGATTTTGCTGTAAGATTTGGAGCTGATGGTCAGTTCTCAACAGGAATCTTCTTCCATACACGACTTGTAGAAGTGTTCCACTCCCTTTACAACAGCTAACAGCTCTCGGTGACACAGTAATTGGCGCCTGGTTTGCTGCCCCTTGCTGAAATAACCAATGACCTTCTCCTGTCCTCCTGGATCTGAGATAGGAAGCCCAAGTCCCACGCTGCTTGCGCCGATCCAAAATGAATTTCCTTTGGGAGCGGAAAGTTCTCAGTAAGGTGCGCTTTGATCAAAGCTCCTTTCAGCTTCCTGAATGAGTCTTGACATTCTTCGACCACTGGAACTTTGTTTGGCCTTCCCGTGAGCTTGGTCAGTGGTTTACGATGTTGGAATCCCAGCACATATCGGCGATAGTATGTGCATAAACCAAGGAAACTTCAGTTGGTGAATGTCTTTGGGATGGGCCAATCCCAACAGCTTTGATCTTCTGGTCGCCACGCTACTCCTTCCCAGAGACAATGTGGCCGAGGTATCGGACTTTTTTGGAACAGATGGTACTTTTAGGCTCAGTTTCAACCGAGTTCCTCAGTCGCAGGAATACTCTCCAAGTTTTTCACGGGTCCTCAAACGACGCCGTACACACAATTATGTCGCCGAGATACACTAGACACGGCCCATGAGAGTCCCTTCAGTACTGTTTCCATCAATCTTTCAATGTGGCGGAGCATTACAGAGTTCAATGGCATAACGGGGAACTGCCACAATCCTGAGCGATGGTAAAGCAGTCTTTTTCGATCTTCCTGGCCAGTTCTATTGCCAGTATCCACTTTCAGATCAAGGGTCGAGAAAATCGTGAACCAGCCAACGGTCGAGGTGTCATCTATTCGGAGAGGGTAACTGTCCTTCTTCGTGACATTAAAGTTGGCGATAGTCTCACAAAAGCCGGTCGCATCCATCCTTTTCTTCACCAGTACGCACTGGAGAGGACCAGGGACTGCAGATGGTTCGAAACTCCTTCTTTTCCCATATCGCTGACTATTTTGTCAGCCTCTTCCTTCTTGGCAAGAGGAAGTCTTTCTTTGGGTTGCCGGATCGGTCGGCACCCCCAGTATCAATCTTGTGCTGGACCAATAGTTCGACCTCCTTTCCTTGTCCGCATCAAGATGTCTTGGTATTTTAACTAAATCTCTTAGTTTGGGCTGTTGAGCGGTTTTATATCTTGAAGAGATGGCAACCAATTTTTCTAGTTCTGTGGGTTGTTGGTTGGCTATCTGCACTGCATAATTCGGATCACTGAGGAAACTGGCGAAGTGCCCCAATATTGTTCCTTCAGGTCACTGGAAAATAATTGATATTGCGACCTTACGGGCACAAATTTGTCAGCACGAACAAGGTCTCTAGTGCAATCCTCGCCCAATTTTTCTATCATGAAGTTTGGTCAACATCACCACGCCTCACTGCTCGACTCGCCCAGGCGAGCCTCCAGAATGGTTTCAGCTCCTCTAGGTACGCTTACATCTTCAGCCAACAAATACACGGATCAACCCTCACTTCTCCCATGAAGCACCAGCTCTTCTCCGCTGACACGTAGGGCCGCCTTTGAAATCAATTCAAACCTCTGGAATTCATGATGTCCATTCCGATGATTGCATCGTCTTCGGCGTCCGCTAGCAAGGCCTGATGTTTCAATTTTAGTGCTGCCCAAAATTATTTCAATCGGTAGCTCGCCATATACAGTAGCTGGCTCCTGTTGCTGCAGGAGCTTCCAAGTTGTCGGTTCAACTGCTCCGTTTCTGGCAAAGGAAGGCCTGAGAAGTCCTAGTCGCACCTGTATCTAGCAGCATGGTGCAAGGCTCGCTATTGATGAGACCGCCACGAAGACACCTTTGTTCTGTCGCTGAAGGATAGCTATATGCTTGTTAACCGAGGCTTGCCGTTGATACGCCGAATGATTGCCCTTCTCGCGATCTTTTAGTTTTCCTGCATCGGAGTCGATGAATGTTGGACATTTGCTACGCAATGTCCAATTTTGCCACACCGGCATCTTATCGTCTTTTCTCAGGCAACACTTCCTTCATCACTTTTCTTATGGCAGCTTCCAAGTTAGCAGGCTCGTGAGTCTTCCCAATCGCTTGAACCTTTATTGGGTTTTGCACATTGTTTTGCTGCTGAATTCCAAAGCTCGTGCAGATGCTCACGGTGTGCTTGACGAAGCTATCACCTTGTCTGGTTTCTGGTCACGGAGTCCATCCAAGAATGCCTGAACCGCTTAATCGCCCATTACATTTTCCGGGGCTTGGATATGCGTAGACGAACCAAGCGCAAATGTCAGTTTAAATTTTGTAAGGATTCGCCCGATTTCTGACAGCGATTTTCAGTTGGGAGGGTATACGGGTTCCAAATGGGCGGGCATATCGTAATTTAGATGTTTAATCAGCTGACCATAGTCCTCCTGTTCTTGGGCGGTGAGAGTTTGTAGAATATTTGTCGCTTTCCACGAATGCAAGTGCAGTTACAGCTCTTTCCCCTGCATTCCATCCGCTTGCTTTGGCGCTGCTTCCAAACTGCCGGCGGTAATTTGCCCATGGAGTTTTTCCACGAACTGAGGCGGCTTCATGGAAAGCTTCCTATTTCTAAATGACCTTTGAATCTTTTATACCCTCTTGAACTTTTATCCACGTTCACACTCAAGTCCAGCATTGATTTGCTAACCATCTCTGTGGAAGACTATTAATTTGTTTTTTCAGCTTACTGATCGCTTCCCTTTATTTTGTCCATTTCCTGCCTCGATTCCGTCTTTGATTTCATCGCTGATTATTCTCTTCATCTTGTCCATCTCTGCCTCGACGGTTCCCATTCTTTTTTCCAGATCATTCTGCCACACCACAGAGTTCTTTTTTTAAGCCTTCTGTGTTTTCTAGGAGCTTATCTTCCAGGCTTCTTGAATTTTCTGAAGCTTATCTTCCAGGATTCTTGAATTTTCTTGAGCTTCTCTTCCAGATTTCTAGAATTTTGTTTCAGCTCTTCTTTCACAGGCTTCTATTATCGGACTCACTACATCATCCGGGAACTTCAAATAACAATGTTTCGGGTTCCTCACCTTCTTGTATAAGTCCTTCTGCAAGTCTTTCTGGAGTAATTTGCTTTTTTACCGTTGTTTCCAGTTCCCTTTCCTCCAATTCCCTGTTTCAATTCCGCTACCTTCAAATCCGAAGGCGACTTTTCTTTGAACACATTTTGTCTTTGACAGGTATCAGTCTGTTTCACACGAAAAGTTTATCAGTTTGTTAAAAATTCACTTCAATTTTTTCCACGGGCCACCAGTCTATTGTCTGTTTCACGCCAAGAGTGTATCAGTTTATATTCCCACGACAATTGTCCACTTCTGCGAAAACCGCCACTGTCTATTTTCTGTTTCACGCAACAGTGTATCAGTTTATATTCCCACGACAATTGTCCACTTGCTTAAAAACCGGCCACTGTCTATTGGGCGCATAAAAAGGTCTATCAATTTATTTTTCTGACTATCCACCTACTTATCACTCTGTTTATTTTCAAAATCTCACTCCGACACCAATTGTAACGTAAATAAACTTAACTTGGTTTTACTAATTTATTTTAACACTTAAATATACAACTTAATTTATATTACTACACTCTATAGCTCGACGTATAGGCTCGCTGACTGTCCGCGCCATCTTGAGGGCTACCTATTTATCTCCTCACAGGATTCCTGATCTTTCGAATTCCGCAGTTGGCGACGCATGTTCCAATTGTTTCCAATATTGACCGTTGTTTTCCGCGGAAGAGCGACTGGATGGTTCTCGAATATCTCCGGGGATGATCTCATCGCTGTCGATGGCAACGTGTGAGGCGACAGGTCCGGCCTAGGTTCGTTACAATATATATACAGGGCTGGTATAGTGAGTAATTCAACTTTCCTGAAATAAACCCTGCAGGAATCATGATATTTGAGATTATTCATAATGCAGACTGCCCTTTTTTGAATTTTGAAAGCCCTTTCAGCCTCCCCACTACCTCCCCACAGTATAATACCGTAGCGGGCACGAGAATAAAAATTGGCAAAATAAAATGTTTTTGTTATATTGCAATTTTAGTTTTTCCTAAGAATTCTTATGCCATAGCAAGCCTGACTTACTTTTTTTGGAATGTTATCCATATAATTTATAAAGTTTAAAGTTCCTAGTGATCTAGTATATTCAATTCCTAGTGATCTAGTATATTCAACAAATGGAATTTTTTTATGATTAACCAGGATATAGGTGGGACTTTCAAGCCTATGGTTGGTTTTGAAAAAAACTGCATTGGTCTTTTCAGGGTTTAGTACTAACCTTGAATTCATCAACCAGTTTTCAACTGCAATCATAGTCTCACTGGCAATTTTTGTAAGATCTGGAAATGTGTTTGCAGTAAATAAGTTTGTGCTATCATCTGCAAAATTATTTTGTTTTGCTGTGCAAGCGTGCCAAAGTCATTGATGAAAATTATAAATATGAGTGGTCCTAAGGCGCTGTCTTGGGGGACACTTCTAAGGTCTTTGACTGTATATAGTTTCCCGTATTATTGTTCTTGAATTTTACACAGTGATTTCTCCTTTTCAGGAAAGATTTGAACCAATCTAAAGCAACACCCCCGTACACCATAATGTTGAAGTTTTGTTTCTAATATAGCAAAGTTTAAACAATCAAAGGCCCTAGATAGGTCGAGAAATGGTCCACATGCAACATTTCCTTCCTCCATATTGTATATGCTATTGCCAGCCAGAATTGCTGAAAAGACTTTACTTTTTTAAGTACTTTACAAGTCTATTGTAGACAACCAACTCAAAGAGCTTTGAGAAAGAGGCTGATAGGGCGATAGTTGTCGAAAAGATCTGGATCCCCCTTTTTGAGACACGGTTTGATAACAGCATGCTTTAAGTCATGAGGATATTCCCCCGTTTCTAATGATTCATTGATAATTGCACATAGTGGGTCAGCTATACTGTCAAAGCACTTTTTTATTAGAAAGACTGAAACTTCAAATACACGCTGTATCTCGGTTGTACATTGTTTTTTCCATTCTAAAACTCTCTTAACAATTGTCAAAGGACCAAAACATAATTGTCGTGCAAATTTTAAATATAAGCGGAAGAATGGCACACTTTTTTGTTTTAAGGGGACTTGATATCAAGTTAGCACAGCTGTTCTTCTGCTTCAGGAAATTCAAAAACGGCACGACAATTATGTTTAGGTAATTCGACAATTGTAAAGTGAGTTTTTAGCTTAAGAAAAAATGTTCAACTGATACACACTGAGCATTGCTGAAATATCATAAAAATGTTTATACGTTTCACAAAATATATTATAGTATATGTTTAGCATGTTGAAATGTATTTCGACAATTATTCCACAAATTTTCATAAAAATATATTTGATATCCGACTCAGGTTCGTCAATTTACCCTTGTGGCAGTGCTAACTTGATATCAAGTTAGCACAGCCACCCTTTAGAAGAAAAAAATTGTGCCTCGTTCTATTGCTTCAGAATATTCAAAAAGTGTACGACAATTACGTTTGTATAATTCCACAATTGTTAGGTGAATTCTTTAAAGGGAATTTCCAATTTTAACCTTTTTTTTGCTTCAGGAAATTGGCTCGTCAATTATGTTTTGGTCATTCGACAATTGTTAGGTGAGTTTTTGGCTGTAAGAAAAAATGTTCAACTGATACACAGTGAGCGTTGCTGAAATATAATAAAAATGCTTATATGTTCTATAAAATATGTTTTAGTGTATTTTTATCCTGTTGAATGTATAACGACAAATTTTAATAAAAATTTAAGTGATATTCGATTTATGTTTATCAATTTATTGTAGTGGCAGTGCTAAATTGATATCAAGTTAGCACAGCCATTCCTTAGAAAAAAAAATTGCGCTGTTCTTCTGTTTAACGAAATTCAAAATTTGCAAGACAATTATATTTTGGCTTTTGTAAT
>JAFIRS010009335.1:0-10272 GCA_018342105.1 Gonioctena quinquepunctata | reverse complement strand
TATCAATCGTCTATGGACGTAAAGCAAAATATTCGTACAATGAAAACGAAAGTAGCGTATTGGCAGATAATTTGCAGGGCTTCAAATAGAAATAATTTTACTAAAAGAACAATCTTGAAATCAATCGCACAAACAGCTAACAAAAATTTTTTTTGAGATCTTTAACTTGAAACATTGGATCTTTATAGTCACATACACTTTTGGGAAAGGTTGAGTTTTGCCATAAACATAAATACAGAAAACAAACATGAGACTCACCCTGTTTAACACACACTGGAGTAGTTTTAAACGGTAATTAGATTAGAATTTATTATTATTAGTTCGTTTTCCCGCGTCAATCGGTTATTCTAATTAATTCGTCCGGTATTTTCGTATACAGAAAAGGGTTTTTTCTAAGTGACGTGAACCATTGAAATTGCGGAATCCCGTTGTATTATCTCTGTTTTGGGAAGCTTTGACAATTTGGGGAAACTTCGTTCACCGTTTTTTTACAGAGCTTCAATACTTGATTTGAATCGGCTGAGTTTCTATGTTTTAAGTTAACTACACTGATTGGGAAATTCTCATTTTTTTGTAAGATACTGTAATTGCCCGATTTTTATACCGCACTTTTGAGAATGACATGTTCCCGAAATATTTTCGTATAATATAAGTGTTTACTGAATGAGATACGTTTGAACTAACTTGCATTCAAACCCTTTACTTTGAGGTTACATGCCTTTGTTTCATGTAGAACAACGAATCGAAATTAATATTGTTGAATGAAACTCACGCTTTTATAAGATCGTCCACAGGGGAGCTAGTAGGCGGGGCTTAGGTTGTTGTGGGCAGATAACGGGTGCCCGAAAACTGATAAAGACTTGTTTTGCTGGATATATTTATGAATTTGGAGGTAAATTTCCCCGGTGATTTATGAATTGTTTACTCCATTAATGATGGAGTGGTGATACATCGCGTTATCTCGTCTTTAACTGCTCTGGTTTATCGACTTTGGACGGGTGTTAGAATTTACGACGGTGTTTTGGAATTATTTAAACTGACTTCCTTAACTTTACTGTAACGGTAGCAATCAAAAACTTTTTTTGCTCTCCAGATAAGTCATTTTAAACATTCGGTATACAATGGTTACGTCTTGTTAATTATCTTTTAAAAGCATTTTGTAATTTCGGATAACACTCTATGCCTAAACATACTGGCATCTGTTCATTACTACCGTTGTATTGCCTTTATCTGAACTCATGACGACTATATTTTTCTGTTCTGAGGAAGTTTTTTAAATTTTCACAAAATCATTTTTTTTAAATTTTTCATAACTTGTTTTTCTTTACTTTTTTAGTAAAACTAGTTATAATCTTTGTAGTTTTAGCTCTCAACTATTTTGAATTTTTTCAGTGATACTATGAGTGGAGAAGTAGTATTCAAGGACTTTTAAATTTTTGTTGGGAATTGGTATTTGGTCAGGATTGACAGGAATGCAAATTTGGGGTTGTTCCCGCTAAACCAAATTCCAAAACTTTTAGGAAAAATTTCTACATCAAGTATTAATTTTTTTTAAATTTGGAATTGATGATTTCTATGTAGCCCATGTGACTTGTATCTCTTTTGAGACAATCACACTATTCCCGCATCACATTTTTTAAACTAGAAAAAAAAGCCGCCGCCGCCATTTAAGATTTCGAGGTGAAAGAAAATTGTAATAAATATATCTTATTAGTAGTTTTCAGTCTCATCTGCATCGTATCGTATTGTCCCTTCTTGGGGGGGAGTGGTCTAGCTTTAGTTGTTCTATCTTTTATTTTATGAATGAGCACCAATATTGGTTGATGCTTCATTTTCACTAAATAACTGAATCTATTACCCAACCAGAAACAAAAATACAATTTAAAAAAGAAAGCAGGTTTAGAGTAAAGTTTACTCTAAATACGTGATGACATTATTGAAATACGAAGCTTCTGTACGGTTATTTTTCCTGTCATTTTCAGTAATCACAACATCATGAACATTCCATGTTCTTGCTGGGAATGAAGTGGAAACCCCTCCTCAAGCGGGAGCCTCCTACCTGATTGCCTACTCCCTGAAGGTCTCAGATACGTTTGCTCGAAATTATCCAATATATCTGCGTATTCAAACCCATCCGGGTGGTTCCTGAGGAACTTTTTGCCACTTGCGACTCTGTCCAATGGCAATGGCAAAAAAATAATATCCTGCCTTCCTCTTCATCGGTACCGCCTGTTGGCTGGTAGAATTTTTTCCCGTGTTTGCCCTTCTGATGTGTACATCCAGTCTCTTACAGAGATAAAAAATACTATAGTAATTAATTGAATAACTTTAAGGAAATGTGATATATTCTACCTCTCAATTAGCGCATGCGCTAATTAATATCGGCGGACGTCTTGGTCCACTTCAACCCGGATTGCCCATATACTCCAGTCATTTAAGCTTAAATTAGGTAAGAATCTGGGAATTCGAAATACCCAGCTGTAAGTCTGTAAATAGTTGTATATTGACACCCTAAAAGTTGTCTCAAAACCTACATATGGTAGGGTGTAAGCAACTATTAAATTTCAAGGTCAAAGGTCACAAAATCGGTTTTTCCGCTTTTTTGGAAATATCTCATTTCCTATGGGTTTTTGCTATTTGTATTTATCATCAATATTGTAGCATACAAAATTCTCTACAAATTTTGTTAAAAAAATTTTTTTATACGGTGAACCGTTTTCGAGATAGAGGGCGGAGAGCGCGCGGTCACCGCATCACTTCAGGTCAACCGGTGCCTCCGGTCGAAAACGCGCCATATATAGTTGATGAACTATCAATAAATCAATGATTATAAATATTCGTCAATTTTTATTAACTATTATATTATATTTTATCATTTTTTTCCTAACTTATCCATTTTTTATTCAGTATTAATTTATTTAACAACACTTACCTGCCCATGTAATTGCAGAATTGTTAATTGGAATATAAGAATTATATTTGAATTTTAACCTAATTAATATTAATAACTTCTTACATGATGAAAAAAAAACAAATAAATTATGAATTAATCTTTTATTAAAAATATCATTGAATATTTATTTTTTATTGAAAGTAAAAAATGGAATAAAGGGTACAAAACTACAATTTTAATTTTAATCATCTTCTTCCTCTTCATCGTCGTCTTCTGGCTGCTGGTAAATTTCAAACTGGTCTTCATTATCGTCTTCAACGACATTTGTCTCAAGTTCTTCCATGATTTCGGGATCAAAGGTTCCATCTTCGTTAATGTCGCTCTGATATGGTAGAGCATTGAGACAAGCTTGCCCATTACATTGGCCACAAGCTAAAGAGCATTGCAAGCCCGCTTTCCTGCATCCGCATCGCGAACCACAACCACTTTTGCAGTTGCAGAAAATTGTATTTAGCAAATCTTCTGGAGCCGGTGGTAAAATTGTCATGATAGGCTCCAGAAAATCATTTCGCATTGCCCAACCCCATACCTGGGGTTCCAAATCATGTCCTAACCAAGTTTGAACTTGATAATATACACGGTTGAAATGTTGATGAGCAGCTGCACTTGTTGGTGGAATATTTGAAAGCTGCACAGGTTTATTAAGTTTTGTAGACTTGACGTAATGCGTATAACGAAGATGATCGAGACTTTTCACAGATTTCCGAGCATTATAGACTGCCAATAAGGTTTGAGTTCCACCCTCTAATAATCTCTGGGCCGAACAATTTTCTTCCTCAAATGCTGCAGCTAGTTCATCCAAATTATTCAGTTTCTCAAAAACTTTTAAAAATGATTTTTTTCCCTTTTTAAAAAGCGCAGAAGTTGTGTCACAGCCACTTAATGCGTGCAGAAATAAAATATGTTTTTTGGAATGAGGATAATTATCAAAACTTTTAGTCGAGTATATCTCCGTTTTTACATTTCCTTTCCCAACTTTTTTAAAGAAAATTTATTGTTCGTAAGACAGTGTACGCCCAATTAAAATGACAAGTGAATCAATATCTTGTCCTATTATAACTGCAGTTTTTTTAGACTTTGATTCTTCAATTGCAGTTTCAACAATAAGAACATCCGCATCATCTCTGGCTTGTTTAGTAGTGATATTTGCAGCTTGTAATTTTTCAATTAACATATTAATGAACTTATCTTTGTTATTTCGATTTGATAAGAATTTTTCTTGAGTAACTGGTACAACCATTGTTTCATCGAAACAGACTTCGTACGTTTTTGAAAGTGCAGCAGTTCTTCTCTGCTGCTCCATAGCTTTTACGTTCTTACTGTAGTCTGAATATCCGTCAAATACAACAATTATTTTGGAACTGTAATGCCTTTGTAAATAATTCATGTATTTATAATTATATTATGATTTAAGTTTTTCTCTTAATTATTTTTTAATTTTAGTAAACGGTTATCAGTATTATTGAATAGATATAGATTTAATGCATGAAGAAAATGATAAAATATAATATTATAGTTAATAAAAATTGACAAATATTTATAATCATTGATTTATTGATAGTTCATCAACTATATATGGCGCGTTTTCGACCGGGGGCACCGGTTGACCTGAAGTGATGCGGTGACCGCGCGCTCTCCGCCCTCTATCTCGAAAACGGTTCACCGTATAAAAAATTTTTTGAAACAAAAATTGTAGAGAATTTTGTATTCTACAATATTGATGATGAATACAAATACCAAAAAACCATAGGAAATGAGATATTTGAGACCTTTGACCTTGAAATTTAATAGTTGCTTACACCCTACCATATGTAGGATTTGAGACAACTTTTAGGGTGTCAATATACAAGTATTTACAGACTTACAGCTGGGTATCTCGAATTCCGAGGTGAACTTACTATCATGACTGGACTAATACGTTTGTGTGGGGATGCTTCTCAGTATGGTATCGGTTCAGTTCTGAGTCACTTGATGCCGGACGGGTCGGAAAAACCTATTGTTTATGCGAGCCGAACTTCATCAAGTTCGGAACAAAAAATGGGTCAGATCGAGAAAGAGGCCCTTTTATTAGTTTTTGGGGTAACAAAATTTCTCCAATACCTTTATGGAATCAAATTTACTTTGATTACGGATCACAAACCGTTGACATACATATTTAATCCCGGAAAGGGAATTCCCCAGTTCTCAGCAAATAGGCTACGTAGATGGGCGTTAATTTTAGCAAATATTGATTATAATATTGAATATGTACAATCACAGAAAAATTATGCGGATTCATTATCACGACTGCCACTTGAAATGGAATAAGGTTTTGGGAATAATTTCCCAGACATAAATTTTATGAACTATTTCACTGAGAATAATGATTTTCCGTTGAAATTTTCATTGATTCGCGAGGAAACTTTGGAAGGTTCCTTTTCAAGTGAAATCACAAAATTTGTATCCATTGGTTGGCCTAGAACAGTTGAGGGCATATTCAAACCATTTTTCAGAGTGAGAAACGAATTGAGTTTAGAATCGGATTGTATTTTATGGAACAATCGGATAATAATTCCGAAATTATTACAACTACCCTTGCTACAACAGCTACATTCGACCCATATGGGGGTAGTGAAAATGAAGAGCTTAGCCCGATCATATTTCTGGTGGCCCGGATTAGATAAACAGATCGAAGAAATTTGCAAAGTTTGTAAAAATTGCCTCATCAATAAAAAGTCTCCTAACAAGGCAGTTTTGAATCCGTGGCCGTATCCAATGGAAATTTGGTCGATATTGCATTTAGATTTTCTTGATCCATTTTTGAACAAACAGTTCTCGATTGTTCTAGACGCTTACTCAAAGTGGGTCGAAGTTTTTGTAATGGATACAATTACATAAAAAAGAACCATAGATGTGTTGAGAACGCTGTTTGCCAAATTTGGGCTTCCCCATACTTTATTTAGTAACGGATAATGCCTCACAAGAATTTCAGTTATTTTTTTTTCAGAATGCGGTAGGCTACGTCACCTTCCCTCCATTTCATACATCTTCAAATGGTGCGGTGGAAAACGTTGTGAAAACCGTGAAAAATGCCCTCAAAAATGCATTGGAAAAACATCGAATCATCGAAATGAAATAACTTTTTATTTGACTATCGTAATACAATTCATTGTACTACGGGAGTTTGTCCATCTCAAATAATGTTTGGAAGAAAATTGAAAACACGTTTCGACTTGATGATGCCAGAAAAACAAATACAGGTTACAAATTCAGACATTGGAAATCGAGTTTCACAGGAAAAACAGATAAAGTATTACAAAGGTAGGAGATTATTAGAATTTAGTGTAGGTGGACAAGTGACTGTCAAAGACTATCGTGATTTACCAAAATTGTTTGGGTTAAAAGTACAATTTTCAAAAAAATTGGTCGTTCTACATATTTGGTAACAATTTCGGAAGTGAATTGTACTACATGGAAAAGACATTCAAATCAATTAAAAAAATACCAGCATTCCGAAACACTTTTGAAAGAAAACGAAACGGGCATTACAGATAATAATTCTGATGAGAATTGTATCAGTCAGGAAGGATATTTGGAAAATAATAAAAAATACGAATATGAATAGAGTAAGAGGACCAAAAAGAGTAAAACAGCCAATTGATAGATTAATTTACACAGAAATGTAAAATGTATATCTATTGTTATGTAATTTATAGGTTAATCCACACGGAAACTTTAAGATGTATTACGATTAATATGTATTTTTTTAGAGGGAAGATATGTGATATATTCTACAATATTATATGTCATGTACGAGTTGATGTTAGATGTGTGAAGTGTAAATTCTGGAACAATAAATCAGTACCTGAACTTATATTGTGTATTAGTTCCAGAATATTACACGAAATATAAAAGTATGTAACGTACCTTCAAATCCTGTAACGAAGTTGGATTTCCCGAATTCCCACTCGCTTTGTGATTTCGTAACGTTCGTTTGACATGTTCCTTCATTGGCATTCTACTTCTAATGTTATCATCTGCTTTAGAAACTTCTTCTGCGAATATTTGAGATGACTTCGCCATACCTTTTATGCGCCTCTTCATTGTCTGGACAGACTTTTGAGCAGACACGTTGAGCTCATCGACAGAATGATTGTGGCTCTTAACAGTCGTTAGATTACCATGTTCAAGGTTAGTGGTGAGTACTCCCTTACCCTGAATGCAAAAAAAGTGTTGAAAAAAAGTGTAGGCCCAAAAACCCCCTGACGAAGTAAAGAGGTGTAATTTTGAAACACCCTGTATATTATTATCAAAATTTTTAATCTGAAGTGTTTGGGTGATTCTCATACACACATACAGACAGACTGACGGACAGCACTCCTACACCCAAAACGTGTAGAAGAAATGGCAA
Organism: Gonioctena quinquepunctata; assembly: GCA_018342105.1. Classification (NCBI taxonomy): domain Eukaryota; kingdom Metazoa; phylum Arthropoda; class Insecta; order Coleoptera; family Chrysomelidae; genus Gonioctena; species Gonioctena quinquepunctata. Next base: position 2,929 of record JAFIRS010009335.1, on the reverse strand, counting down.
AATATAGCCGAAGAAATGGCAAAATATAGCAACTTTTTCAAATGAAAAAAAATTATTTCCTCTCCTTGAACGAACTGTATTTACTAAAAAGCCATCTTACATGTTGATGGTACGTTTTATGGACTTTGTAAATGTATCCATTAAAACATAATTTTGGATGTTTTCCTTTGTTGCTTGGGATAAGTTCCATGGTGACACTATTTCAACCAACACACACTAAACAAATTATCACTTATAGAAAGTATTGGACCTTCGATAATGAATGCCAAGGGAAATTAACCAACACACACTAAACAAATTATTTATAGAAAGTATTGGACCTACGAATTCAAATTCTCAATAAATTAAATAATTATGAAAATATTTGTGGAGTTGTGAAGTGTCGGCAATTATTTCAGAGGTTAATGAGTTATTGAACAGCGGGCTTCTCTGAGGTACAAAGTCGTGGTGAACTCGTATTTTAGGGGTATATTATTTTCCAGGAGTTATCACTAATCACAGAAACATTTGGAAAAACATTTCGTATTATATTAATTACCTTTATTCTAATCTATAATCTAGATAAAACAAATATACCAAATGAGTTCTTTACGAATATAGTCAGAGAAGGTAAATAGAGACACTGAACTGAAACCAAATGAACTGATAGGAAAACTAAATTCTCATCTACAATTTATCTGAGACCAGTCACTAAAAATGAAATTATTGAACATATATCAAATTTAAAAAATAAATCCTCCTGACGGTCTGACCGTAAAAACTATCAAAGCTGTACATATGCACATCTTTTCACCACTGACATACATCGTCAATCTATCTTTTTCGAGAAGTGTGATACCAGAACAATGGAAAGGAAGCAACATAACACCAGTCTTCAAATCCGGAAATAGAAAAGATCCCAGTAACTATCGACCGATTTCAGTAATCAACAATTTCGCGAAACTATTTGAAAAATGTTATAAAGCTAGGCTGATGGAGTTTTTTGAGAACAATCAAATAATAACAAACAGACAATTTGGTTTTAGAAATAATCTAAGTGTGGAACATGCTATAACTGACCTCACAAAAGAAATCGTAGACTGCTTGGACAAGTCTGATAAATGTTTATGTATATTCCTTGACTCGGCCAAAGCATTCGATACAGTTTTCCACGAAATATGACTAAATGACGTAGAAATTCGCGGTCCAACCTTGAACATTCTAGAAAATTACTTGAAACACAGATATCAGAGAGCAAAAATTGATCACATCTTTAGCACACCACTTGAAATAACTACAGGTGTACCACAGGGAACAGTATTGGGCCCAATTTTATTCCTTGTGTACATCAACTCCATAGATAAATTAAAAGTTTTCCAAGGACATCTTGTTCCATACAAGAACTGGGATAATCTATACGATAAAGCTGAAAAGGGTATTCTCAAAATCTCCCAATGGCTCAATTATAGCAAGTTGTCGCTGAATACGTCTAAAAGTAAATTTCTAACATTTTATACATGTCAACACACAACCAAACAGGAATAATATTATGCTATATAACAAAACATGTTCCCAACCAAACTGCAACTGTCCATCTATTCAAAAAACCGAAAAAATAAAATACCTTGGCGTAATTGTTGACCTAAAATAGAACAAGCACGTAATATACGTAAACAACAAAGCCAAGCAATTAAGGTAGTTCCGCCACGAGACAGTTGAATCAGGAAATCATTTAAATTTGGCATACGTATTGTTCAACATGTGAACAACACCTCTATAATTTTAACAAGTTTAACCATCCCGAACCCGAAATATATATAATTGAAGTTGACTCAATTAACACGTTACATATGGACCATGCATAGGCAAACAGCACATTATTAATTCTACCGTGATTGACCATCTACTTGACAGATATAATCAAAACTTACTCTTGTTATTCAAAAAGTCCACGGGGATGCGCACATTATTAATTCTACCGTTAGTACTAAAATTAAGAAGTTTATGAAAAACGAGGAGGAGCTAGAGCAGGATATCACAGATATTGTGAAAAAAAATCAAAGTGATTGACCATCCAGTTTGACAGATATAATCAAAACTACTCTCGTTATTCAAAAAAGTCCACGGGGAAGCGCACAGCCTAAAGGGGGGAGAGGTCGTAGAGGAATGCGGATTGTGCCAGGGGACTTTTAAAAGAAGGACGAGGGACCATTTGTGGGTCTGAACGCGAAAAAAAAACTCCTCCCAATTGACCCCATCGATTTTAACGATACCCCCCTTCCCCCAAAAAAAAAATTCATAAAGATTACTACAAAAAAGTCCATTGAAGTTTTATCGAAAAACAATAATTGTTTCCCATGACGTACGATTTCTAGTGAGGGGGGGCCCGGGTATGATTATTTTTTTGCTGCGCTTTTCGGGGACATCAATTCGGATTGTGCCAGGGGACTTCTGAAAAAAGGACGGGGGACCATGTGAGGGTCTGAACGCGAAAAAAAAACTCCTTTTCCTAGTTGACCCCATCGATTTTAACGATTTTTTCCCAGTGCATTTTTGAGGGCATTTTTCACGGTTTTTACAACGTTTTCCGCCGCACCATTTAAATATGGATGAAACGGAGGGGAGGTTGCAACACCCCTTACTTTTGAACCCCAGATTTTAAATTATATGATTCAAATTTAACAAGGTGAAATCACTTTGCCGATAGGCTGCTCAGATGGATACGGTTAGGCCGTGAGTAAGGTTCAATTAATGACTTTTCCTAGTTAATCAAATTTGGCCACTAAAAAAATTATACATTAATTAACTTGACTAGTTCAAGAGTTGGGCGCCAGACTTGCTAAAGACAAAAGTCAAAGATAAATAAAATTAAATAAATGTTACCTAGCTTGTATGGGAAGGCAAATAAATATGCAATAAATCAACTTAACAAATTTATTCCAGTTGGAAT
>JAFIRS010009334.1:0-10279 GCA_018342105.1 Gonioctena quinquepunctata | reverse complement strand
TAATAAACGAAATTTGAAAAAAATTAGTTTCTTATTTTCCTTTCCCAAACCCTATCACCTTTTTCATATATATATATATATAAATATATATATATATATATATATATATATATATTATATATATATATATATATATATATATATATATATCAATTAAAATAAATCTTAGAATCATCATGTATGGGTTTTCATTTATTATGACATAAGAACAATTACTCAGTTTACACAATCAATGATATCAAAAGTACCTTACCAACTGTCTGCTCCATCACTCACACGAATAAGAAGCAATCAGAGAATCAATCTAAAATCTTATTACCAAAAATAATTACTTTGTATTGAACTAAATTATGAAATTTAATGATTAAATCTCATTTTTCCTTTTATTTGCCCGCACTGTCTGATTATTGAAAACATTAAAGTGGACTACTATTAATTTTGATTAATGATTTCAAAGTTTTGTCTTGTTGTTGTTTTCTGAATAATTAATAACTTTCTGTTAATATCTGATCTGATGAATATGATCTGATGAATATTACTTGACTATTATAATGAAATAAAACTGTACTTGTTATATTATTTCTACTAATCGGCTGAACTCGCGTTATCAAGTGAGAATACTGACTAACGAAACAATTCAAAAGGGGTCAAATTAGTTCAATAAACTTTTCTTTGTATTTTTACACGTGGACCCTTCGAACAATTTCTAATATGAGCTATTTTTAAAATGAGTGTGTGTTCCTCTGTTTAATTCCACCATATGATTCATCAAACTTATTCCTAACATTTCACAAGTATATATTTTTATTTTTTGTTAGGCAGAAAAATTTAAAGGAATTTTTAAATTATATATATATATATATAAAATTGAAGAATAGTCTCGTGACTGGACTAGTTGAAAATAACTATGAATTTGAAATAAACTTGAGAAAGGATTTTCCCTTGAGGTTGCAGTCAAATTTAATGGCCAGTGAAAAAGAAAAACTCTTTTATTTTGTCAATTTTCAAAAAGTTTATTTTCATTATAAAGACAGCTGTGAAAAAAGGAAAACACAATTATGAAATGCGATTTCAAACAAATTTATAGAACTTACTAAGGTGAGGTTAAGTGAAGACAGCGATCTAATCACCATTTTGTGATTGAAGAGATTTTTCAAAATCATATCACTATGAAACACTACTAGTAATATATATAAAAATTAAACAATTGTAAAAGCACATATTGTTTAGGAAACTTAATTTAAACAGTTTTAAATTTGGCAGGACAATCACCACATGGTTAAAGCATGACTGAAAATGGAAATGGTGGATGACAGGGAATGCATGTCATGGGAGAAACATGTGTTTTGTCCACAAAACAAAAGGAATAGTACCAATCTATATGACAAAAATTTATAAATGAGAGAAAAAATCAAGAAATACTAAGCAGTTTTTTTATCTTTCAAAACTTCAGTTAGAATCAAGTTTCAACAAGTAATTGTAAATAACACTTAGGTTGGAAATATCAGATCGTTTATTCATGCTATAAGGTTCATTTTTTATGTAAACCATTTCAAGGAAATTCCTTTTGTGGTAGTTATTCTCTACTGCTAAAATGGAAGGGTTGTTGAAATTACTAAAATGATTAGAATTTATATTATGTTCAGCTAATGCACAACTGTTTTTTTTTTATTTTACAATCACTCTTATGAGATGCTATGCGGCCTGTTAAATTCCTACTAGTCTGACCGATATATATATTTTATCACAGTTAAGGCAAGGAATACTATAAATGACATTTGATTTTTCATAGATCGTTAAAGGAGCTTTAGTTCTAGTGTAAAGGCTAGCAATAATTTTAATATTTTTGTTGGCAATGCGTAGTTTATCTAATTCAAACACATTAGTCAGTTTAGAAGTTAGTTCTCTTACATACGGTAATGTTTTATAAATAAATTAATTATTTTTAATTGGAGAATTTAATGTTACAGGGTCAAAATTTATATTTCTTTTCCCAGGTTCAATAATAGTAACACGGGGGTTGACGATCGTATGAATAGTAATTTATTAAAAAATTTTAAATTTGGGATATAAATTTCTCTTTAAAATAGTTTTAATTCTTTTAAAATTCCTTTAAAAATTTGGGATGTGATAAACATACACTCTGTTTTTCATACCTTTCACCGGTTTTTTTCGTTTGGAGCATGATAGGTGGTTTTTATGAATCGTTAGAACATTTTGGGTTTTCCCTATCCCTTTTTGTGCAAAAACATTGTCCAACCCCTAAAACTCTCTATCTAATAAGGGATTTGGTTGATTACCTCAGAGGTAAATTGAAATTGATATCGTAGCGTTAAAGAGAATAACCTTCATCTACTTTTCAAGGTACAGAGGGAAAAAATTACATATCTTTTAACAAACGGAATGTTGAAAGGAATTTCATAATTTTGGGGGAAATAGGGGAAACCCCGGGGGGTCCCCAAAAATTTGTTTGAATAAGTGTCTTTAAAAATTTTAAAAATACTAGAATTCTTTTTTGAGTCAAATTTTAAATATTAATGAAAAAAAAATTTTTCGAAAGCTTGACAAAATAAAAAAAGAGTTTTTTTTTTTTCACGGCCTTAAATTTGACTGCAACCTCAAGGAATATCCTTTCTATAAGTTTATTTCAAATTCATAGTTTTTTTATATATTAATATATTTGTGAATTGGAAATACGTCCCTTTTCCTTCACCCTGTACGAGAAAAGGTTTCCCCCAAGGAGAAAAAAGTTGGGAGTTATGTTAAAAAATTCCCCTAGTCTGTCGAACCTTGCCTTTTAATGTATTTTACTAGTTTTGAATTTTGGGATTAATTTCAATTCAACGTCAAATTTGAAAAGGTTATCTGCCTATTTTCCCAAACCCAAGGTTTGCCCTACCCAATCTCATCGACGGAAAAGCATCCCTGCACTGAAACCCCCAAAAGGGCGGTCCCCGGAAAAGTCGCTCATTCCCAGAAAACTGACAAAAATCAGTTTTAAAACCCTCTCAACGATTGGGGAAAAATTTTTGGAAGTAACAAGTTTGTCTCAAACACCCTTTCCCTGATAGGAAGATATTTTTCCCAGAACCCGCAGGGGGGTCAAAGTGGATTTGTATAATTTGACATTTTAAAATTTCATCTGATTGACTTTTTTAACGTCATTCGTTGATACCCCCACCAATTTATTCAGATTATTTATTTCGGAAGAATTTCCTTATTAATTTATATTTCAATATATCATCAAATGGAAGATCTCATCAAAAAAAGGGGCTTCCAAAGGAAACATACCAGAATCAAAATTTTTTTTAAATTGAGAACGATGAAAATCTCAAAAAATGAATTAATTTTAGAAAAAAAAATTTTAAAGGTTTAATGATTATTGTAGGACCCGATTGGGGGATGAAGATGAACCAAAAATTTTTGAAGGAAGTTGGGAAAAGGGTTAGTTTTTCCGTAAGCTTCCACTCTGATTAAAAAAAAAGGAAAAAAATGGTCTCCCTACCAATGAAGTAGTTGCTCAAAGGGAATTATTTAAAATTCAAGGTTCCCCCCAAAAAATTGAAAAATTTGAATATTCAATTTTAGGGGTTTGAAGTTGGAGATTTTTTTATGATCTGTTTTAGCACTAGTCGATAAAAAAAAATTTTTGTTCCCAAAAATTTTTTTACTTGAAATCGTTTTAAGAACGAACCTTTCGTTGTTAAATAACTCTCAATTACTGATGGAAATTATCGTCGCATTAGATATTTTTAAAAAAAAAAATAAAAAAAAAAAATTAATTTCAAAAACACTTTAGAGATAGGGTCAAAAGAAAACTTTTTTAATGAGAGATTTCTAAAAATTAAACAACATTTCAATGCATTGGGAAGGCATGCGTACCAGTAGATTCAGGACTTGATTTTGTCTATATTTTCCCCAATAAATTAATTTTCTATACGGCTTTGAACTAGAAAAACTAAAAACCCCAAACAGAAGAATTTTAAATTTTTTTTAAAGGGTGTTCACCTAGAATCAGCCTCAATCAGAAAATAAATTAAGATCAATTTTCCCCAAAAACCGTTCTCAACAATTTCACACAAAAAATTTCCCCCCCCTCAAAAAAACATAGTTCATTTTTTGGGAAAAAAATCAGATTTAGGTGTCAAATTCAGTCCAAACTATAAAAAAAGAAAATTTTGTTAAAAAATAAGTTTTGTTTCAACTGTTTGAAAAAAACAATTGTCGTAAACCCCAGAAGGGAGGTCATTTTTAAAATACCTTTTTCAAAAACTTCAATTAAAAAGAAATTTTCCTCAAGTCAATGTTCTTTCCTCAGAGAATCCTTCTAGCAGACAAAAAGGAAAATATAAAAAAAACTAGATTGATTCAAACGCATTCCAAATTTTAATTTACCCCATTCATCTGTTCAAAAAAAGGTGTTTCAAAACGGAAAATAAACCATGTTCTATTGGCTGCCGAAACTAATTTCTGACTCGGGGAACAAAATAACAGCTCGGTTTTTTAGATTCGAAAAAGGGAAAATTCTTTTTTTTGAGAAAATTTAAATTTTTGGAAATAAAACCCAAAAAATTTTTTTCCCAGTTTTTAAATATTCAAGGCAAAAAAAGTAATGAAAATGGTGAATATTATCATTGAATCGCGGACCAAACCCCCAAAAGGGGGCCCAAAGGGGAATTTCCCCAAAAAAAAATTTTTGCCCTTTCCCAAACAAAAATAGATATTTTTTTTTTAAATTTTCCCGGGACGTTTGTTCATGGCGTAAAAAAGGTTTTTCCCTTTTCAAATTGATATATTAATGGGGACAGATCTGTATTATGAATTTATGAAGGGGGATTGATAAGATTAAAAAAAATTTTTACCGGGTTTTAAATTTTTGGGGGCAAACTAGGATTTTTTTAAAAAACCCCCTTTTGAACAGATATGTAGATGAGTGTTACATTTTTTTAAACCAAACCCCTTTTTAAATGAACGATCCCCAAAATTTTTGGGGCTTTTTGGGGAAATATCTTTTTAAACGCTTTTTTGTCTGGAAGATCTTTTTGTGAAAATATATTTTCTACAACAACACGAAACAGATGACGGACGCTTTGGGTTTTTCTCCTTCAAATACGATGCCCACTCTTTAAAAAATTCATATGAGCAACCCAAGAAAAGATTTTCTCTTTGAAAACGGTTCCAAGAACAACCCTTACAATTTGGGAAAATTTAAAACATGAATACTTTTAAACATGTTCCCCCCCAAAAAGGTTGAAATTGAGGGTGGTTTCAAAAAATTTTTACCACATCAAGGGGTTAAGGAAAAGTCAAAAAAAATTAGGGTGTATTTGACGCATCTATGAAAAAACAAATATTTTCAAAATGTTATGCACAAAGGCCCCTTTTTTCAACCAGATTTTTCATAATTTAGTTTTTAGAACTTTAAAAATACCCCCTCAAGGGGGATATAATAAAATGTTTGTCAAATTAAATCGAAACCGAACATTGGCATTTGAAAAAATTTCTGGCCCCGATAATCCCAATGAATTTTTTTTAAAAAGTATCGAATTACGCAAAGTTACATATGGAACAAAAGTTCATTTTTTTGCTACGAGATCATTTTAAAATGGATATGAGGGAAAATTTTTAATCACCCGTTTTTCCAACACTCTCGAAAAGTTTTGGGGGTAATTTTAGGGTTCAGAAATTAGAGATTTGTTTAGGTTACGAAAAAAACTATAGAACCTTATTTTTTTGGGGGGGGGAAAATTTTCGGGTTTTTCAAATTTAAATTTTCTCAACCCCGGATATATCGAAAATTAATCCTGAACTGGGTTTTCCCCTTCCGATCATTTGAAAAGGGTTTTTTGGAATCTCTGGGTTCCATACTCTGATATATTAAAAAATCCTAAAAAAAAATTTCCCCTTTGTCCCCCAACCTCCCCCTAAAAGGAACGTTAACTTTCATCGCCCATTTTTTCCCCCCGGTCTAATAGGTCCCGTAAAATTTTTTCCAAAAAAAATTTAACAAAAGATTTGGGTAAGAAAAAATAGAATGGGGTTAAAATTTTTTAAACCCCAAAATTGATAGATCAATGGAATTTATTTTATGAAAAAGTTCCTAAATAACACAGCCCTTTATTCCTCGATGGTTATTCCCAGAAAGGGGAAAAATTAAGGAAAAAAATTTTAAATTTTTTTTATGCATCCCAGGGGGTTTTTGGGGCATGTTTATATTTTATTATCTATTCAAAAAAAATTTTTTAAGGGGTTAAAATTGGTTTTCCCCCGTTGCCCCCTTTTTAAAAAAAAATTTTTTTTCCCTAAATTAGAACTTTTGTGGTGCTCTGTTGTTCCCGATTTACTCATAAAATTTCAAATATTTACCCCGAAAAAAATTTTGAGGGGTCTTTGGGGAAAATTTCGGGTAACTTCCCCGTTGATCCCCTTTCCCCCGATGGACCTTTGTCCAAATCGAGTTTCTGAAATTGGAAAACCAAAATGCCCCGTCGACATATAGCTTCACTAGAAAAAACCTTTCTGTCCCTATCTCGAGGACTACTTTTCCCCCCCTCTTTGATTGATTTGGGGGTTTGGGGGAATGGAAAAATTTTTTCAGACTTTTTTAGTATTTTTTTCCCCGCTCCAGTGAAAAGCTTATCTCTTTTCCGGGGAAAAAAAGGGCAATAATACCTATTTAAAAATTTCCTTCAATGTTGCACGATTCCAAAAATTTATTCAAAGCAAGTTAATTGCATATTGTATCAAAATTTTTTAATTTCCCAAAACCCAATAATGAAAACTAATTGGTCCACTCACTGTCTCAGAATTAAACTATTTTTTAGTGGTCATCGTGAAAATAGTTCAAGCACAAATTTCAGTAGGGGAAAAATTTTTTTTTTCCAAAAAACAAACTATCCCCAAAATTTGTTCCCTTTGCCTTTTCACCCTTTTTGGGAAAAAAAAGGATTTACGGGGGTGGTAGGCTGAAAAAACCCTTTTCCCCTTTTCAAAAAAAAATCCTATGTTATTGCCCTCCAAGGATTACGTTTTCAATCCCTAAAAACGAACATATTTTTCCTGAATCATGTGGGAAAAAAAAGTTGTGGGGCATCTCAGACTGCGATTCTGGCCCCTAAAAAGGGGTTTTTTAAAGTTAAGGGATTTTAAAAAGGGGGGTGTCACGATTCAAAACTAAAACGCCCAGCAACTCATGGGTGTTTTTTCCTGAACTTTTTCCCACAAGGGTTTTTTAATGTTGGTATCATTTTTGGGGGCCCAAAATTTTGGGGAAAAAATCAAAAATTTCGCAACGCTAGGGTCACTAAATCAAAAATTTCTCTATTTGTTTGTATGAAAACCAAGGCCATTCATTTTTAATTAGTTTCCAAAACTTACTACAATATGTTTCTTCTGACTTTGAAAGCTTTCTCAAGACGCGGACTTTTTTCACCATTTTGGTTTTTTCCCCCAAAAAAAATTCACTTATGAAATTTATATTTTTTCTTTTAAAAAAAAAAAATTCAATTCACGATTTTCTTTGGGAACCAGGCAACCCCGAATATACCACCCCAAAAGTCCACACTGGGGGGGTCTTTTTGGGAGGCAGGGAAAAAAAACAACAAAATCACCAAACGGACTTAGGGAAAGGTAAGTTGACCTTTGGAAAATTTGATTACACTTTTGGGCACAAATTGAAGCCATATTTTTCTGGCCGCTTTGCCCACTATCATGGTCCTTTTAGTCTAAAACTTTTTTTTCACCTGCCTTTTTTTTCATTGGGACCCCCTTTGGGACTTCCGAAAAAATGTATTAATACCCCAGAATCTCTGCAAAATTTTGGGGAAGTAAATTTTCCATTTTTTAAAGGGGGCCAAATATCTGTTTAAATTAACACCGCCCTAAAAAGGAGAAGTCATCCCGAAAATCTCAAAGAAATTTTGGTGGTTTTAGTAAAGGGGAAAAAATTTCCAATTTTTTGAATGGGTTTTTGATAGTTGAAATAAGCTATATATATATATATATATATATATATATTCATATAAAAATGGCCTATATACATATATACAGGGTATAACAGTGGATCTGGCAGCCTTAACAGCTTAACATGATGTTGAAATTTGTGAGATTCTTCAGCCAAGCAAATGGTGCTCTTACACTACTGCTTTCTGGGTCACTAGCCATCAATAACAAAATATAAAAATTGGACTACCACAGATCATTTGTGAAGAGAACAAATCAACATCCAATTGACTACGAGTATTGGCATATATATTTATAAGATCAACTCAACCTCTTTGAGGAAAACATAGTAAGAGCATTTCTTTTCATTCATTAATGAGAAATTGTTTCTTGAATACTTTTTCATCAGGAGCATGAATCATCTTAAGAACAGAACTTATTCCCATTGAACAAGTATAAATAAATTATCAGAATTATTATTGTTAAAATTACTGGTTGATACATTTGTTATCAGAAGTACATTTTCATCAATCTCAAACAAAATCGTGTTATTACCTCAAATAATAAATATTGTTGAGGAAAGATAGACCCATCATATATGATTATCTATAATGTAATGCCATACAGGAGTAATTCTATTTTTATTTAAAAAATGCCTTCATCAAATAACATATTAGAAATACAGCAAACTGTCTCAAATGCTTTTAAATATATATAATTTTGTAGGCATTTTCTAGGTACATTCCATTTAACATTGAGAAACTGCAAACTTTTGTTCAACTGAAAATGGTGCATCGCACACAATTTGTCATTTAATTGCATACTGTTACCAATATATAGATGAATCGTTTTGAAAAATTCATATTTGAAACAAAAATAGAGTTAGTCGGTTAAATCTATGATAATAGTAATAATGAACGTTTGTACATTACTAGCACTATTATTTTTATACCAAGAAATTAGTTTCATGAGCAAGTCCTTGATATAATTCCATTTTTGAGATTTCTAATCAAAAACAAATACAACTAGAGTTTATTATATCATTGGCAATGTACTATTAGGAAATATGCCCTGTTAATCTGAATATATTTTCAAGCATACAAATGAAAAAAAAATGGTTGTATGTAATAACGCTCAATATACAGTGAGGATTAAAAACCCCCCCCCCTTAACTTTTGAACGGAACAAGCTGTCGAGGTCGGGTGAAATTCAGGTGAAGAAGTACCACTTTTACCACTTTTTGGCATAAAAATGATTGTGGTCACGTGGTCTAGTGTCAAGAGGGCACCATCAACTTTTTTTTTTAATGTAAAGGGGGGTCACGTGGCTCCTGGTTTTGAAGGCCTTCCGATTCTCTATCCAACACCGCTTCGTTTGTGGAAATCGGCCAAGCCGTTTCAAACTGACAAGCGTTTGAAATTTGCTTCAAATATCTTACAAATAAATTAAAAAACCCAAATAACTTTTGATTGCAACAGTTTTAAGTAACAATTCAACTTTTTTAAAAAGTGCCCCAAATGTTACCGTTCATCTTGACAGAAAAAAAGGTTGTGAAATTTATTCCGAACGTTATTAAATGTTTTGGGGGAAAACTATAACACACATCTGTTATTTGGTCCATGTTCCTGGAGGACTGTGGCTGCGGACGTAACCCCCAGATTTTATGTACCCCACAGTAAAAGTCCATGGGTGTCATATAGGGACGAGCATTTCAATGGGGCCACGTCGCCCTATCCACCGTCTCAGAATATTCTCTTTGAGCCATTCTCGGGCAGGTCTGTAGTAGTGAGGGGATGCACCAATTCATTTTTGGGTTTTCCCCAACTACTCCTTGGGTACTTGGATGGATCTGAAGCATATTTTAAATACAGATGCCCAGTTAAATTTTTTTCCATAAATATTGGACCTATGATTTGGTCACCCAAAATACTAATACGTTGATCTTTCTGGGTTTGGATGACCCTCTTTAAAAAACGGGGATTTACATCTGACCAATAAAGCACATTCCCTTCATTTACGTTCCATTTAGATAAAAATACTTTACCGAAACAAATAGAGTTAAAGTAACGGATTTTGGGTTTTCGGTCAGACCTCACCTCACAAAACTGGTCTTCTATCCTGATCGTCTTCTGTTTTGATCAAAAAATTCAATTTTATGGGTGAAATTTTGTTTTAAGATATTTTTTACAGGGGTACCGTTCTCGTTGTTTTTATTATTAACAACAGCTGGAACGTCGATTTGTGTTCTTATGAAATAGATTTTCTTAGATCCTTTTTTTTCCCCGTTACGCAACCAGTCCTTAAAAAAATTTACTAACCTTCCCAAGTAGGTAGAGAT
>JAFIRS010009333.1:0-10281 GCA_018342105.1 Gonioctena quinquepunctata | reverse complement strand
TTTCACTTTTCAAAATTCGACAACCGGAATTCGGGACTGATTTTTCGCAGGCAACCCTATTCCAACGTGTTCATGATGAAATAATCTTTATTTTCATTCAATTTCAATTCAATAATCAGACCGGTGCAAAATGCTTGTATCGATTTATCTGTTTATACCTGGCTACCCGAGAGTTGTGACCGGAAAAGAATAGGCAACCTAACGTTTGCATATTCTATGGGCTTCATACTTCCGATTGATATATAATTTGTCTAATAATCAAACCGGTGGAATGTTTAAAAAAAAAATTTTTTTTATTAATTATTATTCATATTCTGGACTGGAATTTGTAAGGCAACCCATATGCAATATATTTATTGACATTTGAATTGAATATAAGATACGTTTCATCAAATAAACATCTCGGTGAAGGTCGTTTTATATCGGGATCCTATACTATTAGATGAAATGGAAGGTAGGCATGGTATCATGTAAAACAGTAGGTGATTAATGTCATGTCGGAAGTGAAATACCAATTTTGCTTGTCATCTCGTTCCGTTTGTAAAAAGTTTTCTTGAAATGGAAAATAATAATCGTTATTCTCGAAACGAACAAATCGATACGATATTGATATACGGAGAATGTCAGAAAATTGCTCTCAATGCTATACGCTGTTCGTTATCCATTGAGATGGCACCCATCGAATACCTATTTCAGGAAATTGGGAATGATGCTGAAGAAAGAACCACTGATCAAAACCACATCCACTTCATCGTCAATGAAGAAGCGAAAACTAATGTTTAAGCATTTGTTCACTTTTCCCCATCTGCCTGAGTGTGAGAATTGGAAATTGAATGTGGGGTCAGCAGGGAAAGTGCCAGAAAAGTATTGAAAAAACATAAATATCGCTCGTATAAATACAGTTTGCATCAGCATATGAAAATGACCCAGAACGAAAACTAATTGGCTTTTGCGTCATCATGATTTGAAAAATGGTTTTGTCTCGAATATACTGTTTCCAGATGAGTCTAGGTTCACGAATAATGGTATTCTCAATGGGAATAATACACGGTATTGGTCTCAAAAAAATCCTAGGTTGGTGAGAGAAGGTAATTTTCAAAAAAGATTTGGACTCAACGTCATAGGAACAAGATTCATTGGACCAATTCTTTTCGATGGGCGTTGGACGTTGGACGTTGGACGTTGGACGTTGGACGTTGGACGTTGGACGTTGGACGTTGGACGTTGGACGTTGGACGTTGACGTTGGACGTTGACGTTGGACGTTGGACGTTGGACGTTGGACGTTGGACGTTGGAATTGGACGTTGGACGTTGGACGTTGGACGTTGGACTTTGGAGGTTGGACGTTGGTGGTTGGACGTTGGAAGTTGGACGTTGGACGTTGGACGTTGGACGTTGGACGTTGGACGTTGGACGTTGGACGTTGGACGTTGGACGTTGGACGTTGGACGTTGGACGTTGGACGTTGGACGTTGGACGTTGGACGTTGGACGTTGGACGTTGGACGTTGACGTTGGACGTTGGACGCTTGGACGTTGGACGTTGAGACGTTGGACGTTGGACGTTGGACGTTGACGTTGGACGTTGGACGTTGGACGTTGACGTTGGACGTTGGACGTTGGACGTTGGACGTTGGACGTTGGACGTTGGACGTTGGACGTTGACGTTGGACTGACGTTGGACGTTGACGTCGGACGTCGGACGTCGGACGTCGGACGTCGGACGTCGGACGTCGGACGTCGGACGTCTGACGTCGGACGTCGGACGTCGGACGTCGGACGTCGGACGTCGGACGTCGGACGTCGGACGTCGGACGTCGGACGTCGGACGTCGGACGTCGGACGTCGGACGTCGGACGTCGGACGTCGGACGTCGGACGTCGGACGTCGGACGTCGGACGTCGGACGTCGGACGTCGGACGTCGGACGTCGGACGTTGGACGTTGGACGTTGGACGTTGGACGTTGGACGTTGGACGTTGGACGTTGGACGTTGGACGTTGGACGTTGGACGTTGGACGTTGGACGTTGGACGTTGGACGTTGGACGTTGGACGTTCGATGTTTGACGTCCGACGTTGACGTCTAATGAAAGTTCATAATCAAGGCTGGATGATTTGGAAGTTGTACATTTATTTCATGACTTTTCATAGCGTTCTTTCTGAATCCGAACCATAATTGATATAGCGTTGGGTGAAATTTACATTATTCTTCCATTGTTTTCATGTCGAGCCTTCCGCCGCTCAAGTCGACGTTACAGTGCCACATCAGATGTGAACGCCACCTCCAGTACTTGTCGCGAATAGACCATTCTTCAAAACTTGTAATTATTCATCCGAACGCAATCAGCCATTTCTCTAACTGGGTGTGAAAATTAAATGATTGGTTCCCCTTTCTTTGAATACTTTAGAAAGCAAGGAGTAAACTTTCAAAATTCAACTTCCAACATCTGCAAACAACTACTCTCTGGCTACTGCTTCGACGGACGTTGGATTATATCCGATGGATAATCGTGCAGAGTCCTATGAGGTAACTTCACGAATGTTTGTTGCAAAATGGATGAATATCAACCACTCCACCCGGGCTTCGCACCTGTAGAGCGGTTTCGAGGTGATAAAACGATCGAAATTCATCAATTCCTCAGTTTTCGTTCGAATTGCATAAACAAAAAAAGGAAAACACCATAAGTTAACGCCATTCAGACTCAACTATTGCTACTAATATCACCAACTCGATATGATTTACTTATTATCAGGACAGGAGTGGTTGAAAATGATCCATTTCGCAACATAAATTTGTTAAGTTACCCTGTAGGATTCGCCCGAATCTCAATCGAATTCAATCCAACTTCCGTCAATGCATTTGCAGGAAAGTAATTGTTTTCTGATGGATATTTGACCAACACACATCCATTGTATGGGTATTTGTAGTCGAGGAAGGAGACATTTCCCATTTTCAATGTGGTTTAACTTGAATTTTTTCTGCTCTGTACAATAGGCCTATGGGTGCTATCATTTCTAGAATATCTATTTTTCTATGGGCCAATACGTTATGAATCAGCTCCAAATATCAGCATTTTTTTGCATGCAACTCCTTCTACACCTGTTATATTAATTACTGAATTTTCCATTCTAGCTCGTTCTCAGTTATTACCAGGATTCTTTTGTCTTTAGTATTCCTAATTTCATTCAGGAGAATATCTTCAACTTCTGTATCTTTCTGATAAATCTTATACAATAACTGTCTCATAATTACTCAGTTCAACTTCATCAACTTCGCAACTATCAGGATCATTGCTATCTACTTCAGCATTTCTCTCAACTTTGCCTGGAAGTCGCTACAAATATGTCTGATTTTCTACGAAGTTCATTTTTGTGATGAAATAAACTTTTTACTAAGGTACCAAAATTATATTCCAAAAGTAGAAACTCGTACCCATAGTTTAATAATTAGTAAGCCAATATCGCCTCTGAGACCAAATTGAAGTGAAATAGAAAATAACCTATCCACATTCAACAAAGTTCTAAGATGAATAACCCTTGAGGATTATAAAAAACTACTGAGTGACCCAGTACTAACATGGTATTCCATCGTGAAATATCGTTACCAATCCGCTTTTATCCGTCTCGTCTCTGACACACAGATTAAAATGTAAAAAAATAAGACAAGCTTTCAATTTTTTTTTCAATTGTTTGACCGAGGTTATCCTTTGAGCAGATTCGAAATCTTTGCGGCAAGCTTTTGAATGTGCTACTCACCGAATAACCTACGTCCAACAATTGAAGGAATTATATTGGGGACGTCATTTCAAATTCATGGGTTTTAACGAAGAATTCGTGATCTCCATCTTCGAAAACCTAAACATACCAATTTTGAAAAGAATCGAACCATAATCACAAAACTCGTCCGTTATATTGGAGCTACCATTCTGTTTTCTCTAGCAGAATCTCCATAATGCATTGTTACCGGAGACATAAACACCCGCCAAATTTAAAATCAATCGGACAACTAGAAGTGGGACTAATTTCACATGTAAGATACGATTACAAACCCACAGATAGACATCGGGACAGGTGAATCCAAATAAAAGCTTGTAATGAAGAAATTAATGAAAAACACCTTTTTTAATACAAGCTCTCATTCAAATACGCTAAAAAGTAAAAAATAATTGTTTTGGATGTGCGACGTAGGTTATTTGGTGAGTTATAATTCGACAGCTTGTCGCGAAAAGTTTTCAGTTCGAATAAAAAAGCGTCAAGCTTTTGAATTTATAATTCACGAAATAACCTACATCGCACATCCAAAGCAATTATTTATTACTTTTAGCGCATTTGAATAAGAGCCTGTCTATAAAAAGTTTCATTAATTATTTTATTTCGTGCTTTTCAGTTAGTACGCCTCAATCTGAGAATTTTTGTTTATGCATCATCATCATGAGCTATCTAGTGCTTCAATGAGGATACCATCTGAAGATTAACTCGAATGCCATCCTGGAGCTGTCATGTTCAATTTATGAATGCTGACAAAAAATCCATAACTTTCGGCTGAATTCATGAACTCCGAACCAAGAACCCCGAAATATCAATTTTGAATAGAAACAGTCCATTGAGTTTTCGTGTGATATCCTACCATACTGTATTATATTTCACCATATTGTGTTATATTTCACTCTTTTTGCTTTCCAAATTTTACTATTTGGTTTTTTTCTGTTTTTGTTTTCAAATTGACTCGCATCAAACAATTGTGATAATTGTACAGGTTGTCTATCACAAACCACCATCTTGGAGCTGCCATTTTGATTTTATGAAATTTCACAATAAATTCATAATCTCCGGCCCCAAAAACTTCCACATACCAATTTCGAGTAGAATCGGACCATAATCACAAAGATCGTGTGCCATCTTGCTACCGCCATTTTGATTTTATGAATTCTGACAAAAAAATCATGATCGTCAACTTCGAAATCCCCACATACCAATTTTGATTATAATTGAAATATAATCTCCAAACTCGTCTGTCATCTTATCTACGTGAATTTGGAATGAAAATTCATAATCTCGGACCCCGAAACCCCCCACCAAACAATTCTGAATGGAATCGGACCATAATCACAGAGATCATCGGCCATCATAAAGCCGCCATTTTGTTTTTTTCTCTAACAAATTCTGTAATACATTGCCACGGACACTATGAACACCTGCCGAATTTCACGTTAATCGGGCAATTAGAAGTGGATCAAATTTAACTTACAAGATTTGACTACAGACGGACAGTTACCAGGTAGAAAGCGGAGTATACCATGAATAAATGATAGTTTGAAAAAACTAAAAAACACGCTTTCATAGAAAACCAGACTAAAAAAAGAGAAAATAAGAAAAAAAAAAAATTATTTGAAAAAAAAGCGTGGGGTGCATGGTATCGCATCGGCCAACAATTACCTGTGATCTGAGACATTTCTCACTTTACTGCCCCAGGTGTGTAATGTACTATATAATTATTGATACCATGCACCCCACGCTTTTTTTTAAATAAAATAATTTTGTTTCTTATTTTCTATTTGTTGAGTCTGGTTTTCAATGAAAGCGTGTTTTTTAGTCTTTTTAAACTATTATTTATTTCCTACTTTCGAGTGTGGTTTATTTATAAAAGCGTGTTTTTTATTTTTTTTAAACTATTATTTTGATAATTTTTTTGCAAATAAAAAAATGGAATATTCTCATCAAATTAGGTAATCATAATCTCCTACCCCAAAAACCCCCACATACCAATTTTGAATAGAATCAGACCATAATCACAAAACTCGGCCGCCATTTTGAAG
Organism: Gonioctena quinquepunctata; assembly: GCA_018342105.1. Classification (NCBI taxonomy): domain Eukaryota; kingdom Metazoa; phylum Arthropoda; class Insecta; order Coleoptera; family Chrysomelidae; genus Gonioctena; species Gonioctena quinquepunctata. Next base: position 4,465 of record JAFIRS010009333.1, on the reverse strand, counting down.
CCGCCATCTTGATTTTTTCAATTTTTACAATAGAATCATAATATTCTACCCCAAAAATCCCCACATACCAATTTTGAATAGAATCAGACCATAATCACAAAACTCGGCCGCCATTTTGAAGCCGCCATTTTGAATTTTCCAATTTTCACAGAAGAATCATAATAGTCCACCCCAAAAACCTCCACATACCAATTTTTAATAGAATCAGACCATAATCACAAAACTCGTCCACCATTTTGGAGCCGCCATTTTGAATTTTCCAATTTTGACAAAAGAATCATAATTCCCGACTATGAAAACCCTCACATACCAATTTTGAAGCGAATCGGACCATAATCACAAAACTCGTACGCCATATTGGAGCCGCCATTTTTTTCACACAAAAATTTCTTGATGCATTGTCACCGGAATTATGTACACCCGCCAAATTTCACATCATTCGGACGTCTGGAAGTGGGTCAAAATCGTGCCCAAAGGAGTCGGTTACAAACAAACAAACATACAAGTGTAGCTAATATAAAGCGTGTAAAAATAAATGAATCTGGACTCATTGAGGTCATCAAGCCTTTTTTTCAATCATGTAATTTATGAAATTCCATGTATCGAGCTGATTAAATGGATCACAAATAGAGATATGTAAGAGCTGAGATTTGAATATATCGATAACCTACTTCTCACAATAACTTGGTCGAAAGATCTGTAATTATGACAGATAAGTCCATTTTGTAGCTATGTTCGGAAGACACGTCTAGATTATTATTAACTATAATTTTATATGACGAATTCACTCATTTCGATCCAGTATTCGTGAACTCATAAACCAAAATGAGGTGATGATGTATGTGTCCAGATCAAAGTCTGGTGATTGAATGGTAATGCGAGCTATAGTTTCAATTATATATTTAGAAATCGATTCAGCCAATCAAATGCACTTATCCAACCAATCAACTTCCACATAGCAGGAAATGTTGCTTGTATATTCTCGAATATACACGCCATTTGCTATGAAACAGGTATGTACCATTGTTTATACCAAACCAATCAAAATAATTCAATCACCGTCAAATGATGTCCACGTCACTGTCAAATTAAAAAATGATCTATGACCGTTTCGGAAACACTTCTTCAGAAGAAATTCGAAAAACCGTAGAGTTTTTTTTTCAGGGCATGTTTGTAGGAGCTAGTATATCGGTATATAGTTTTATTATATACCACTTGTGATATTTTGGTTAGAGTATAGTTTGATATTTTTCCACCAATAATGTTGCGAAATAACCTCTCGACCAAATTCCTTCTGATAAATACCCCTTGAAAAAAATTGGTCTCGTGAATTTCCACAACAATATTGACACAAAAATGTTGAAGTGTACTCACCAAAATATCCATTACTTGTGATATAACTACTGAGTATAACAACTTCTATTTGACATCTATATCTCTGTAATCAAAACTAAATGATTATTTCAGTTTACTGGGATTCCTTATTCCGTTCCAATATTCAAATTACAATCACTTTCTGAGAAACAAAATGATGGTTACGTACACAAACAATCAATTTTGCATTAGGAAGGAAATGGAAACATGAAATATTCATTGGGGAACGCTACTGAAACAGTTTGTATTGACTTCCGATATCCATAAATATTTATGTTGATACTTTCGACAGTGCCTGATAAAACAGTATATAATGGAGTTTGTTTGGAACATCTGAGTTTCAGAACAAAGTTTCCACAAAAAGCAATACATCTACAGTCTTTCAATATAAATCTGGGTTCTGCTTGAAGTAAATGGAAAACTCTTTGTGATTTGAAAATTGAAATCATGAATGGGAAACTGCTTTTTCAATAACATTCAAATTGTAGGTATTCACCATTGGCTTCATTATGTGAACACAATCCAAATATCTTCTAGTTTGTTGAAATGTTATCCCAAAAAAATAATCCGATGACCGACCAATCGGAAACATTATAATTAACATACTATTGATGGCAATTCGATAACATTCTCCCATGATATACGTGGTTCATTTTGTTTGTCATGGATTCTGTTACTTCTATCATATTCCGTTCTAGAAAGAGAATGACTCATAGTTATGTATGTCAAATAATAATAAATTAGTTTCAAAAAATATAATAACTGGAAAAGTAAAAGAACCTCATATGAACGGAGCACACAGTGTAAAAAAAGGAAACAACGTCATCAGAATTATATAAGGATATTTTTCTTCGGTACATATGTATTTCTGGGTCGTTTTCTTGGGTTCTGCATCCCTTGAGAAAAAAAAAAACAATATTTTTTAAATTCACAGAAGATGTTCCGTCCCTGACCAGGGACAATTCTTGATTATTGTTGCATACATATGGTTAGGTAACAGTATATGTTTATATCTGGAAAAACAGTGAGGTAGTTGTAGGTTTGATAATTCATGACGATTGATATGATCCTTGTTGTTAAAAATATTATTATATAAAATACTGTGATGGAATTGACTCAGATTTCCTATGTATGTGCTTTCATTCATATAGTAAGGTTCTCCTTTGATATATATTATTTCTTCTTAACATTGTCCGATTTTTTTTTCGATTGTTAAGATTTTGGTATTGCTTGAGTTTAGATATATACAGGGTGTCAATTTGAAAACTTCCCTACCCTCAATATCTTCCTTTCAGTGAATAATATGAGGAATCGAAAAAACAGTTCTATTTTATTTTCAAGGAGGACACTTTCATCTATTATTTGTAGCCCTCGTGGTTCAACCCTTCAGGAGGGGTGGATATTATTCGTAGAAACTTGAATGGGCAGGGTGGTCAAGTGGCACATCATTTTGATAGGCGTTTAATTCTCTTTCCAATGGTACTCTGACTTATTATTTTCTGATGAGCAGGTTCCGAAAAATAGTTTTCTACACTAACAGAAGTAATTTGAACTTTCCTGCACTGAGATGCATGGTTTTCAAGTTATTATTTGAACAAAAATTATTGTACCATTCCAACCCTTTATCAGGGGCAACATTAGACACAAGCTCCAAAAAAATTACTTCGAAAAGTAATATAATAGTAAAATGTAGATCCTAGGTAAGTTGCGTTTATTAAATGGTGGATTTCTAATTCTCATCGATAAAATTCCACAGATAACCTTCGTTTTTTGCTACTTTTGCAGTAAAAAGCTTCTGTTTTTGAACAACAAATTGTTCAGCAAATTTTAACGATTTGGTAGTATTGTCAATGCAGTTTCACTTGTTGGATTGTGATAACTTCGATAAGCGTATAAGAGTTTGGAAATGGTTCACATTCTTCAAAGAAGAATTGAAATGATTTTAATTTATGGAGAGGTTGGAAAGTGCGCACAAAGGGCGGCATTTCTTTTCAATGGAAGATATCCAAATTGTAATGTAAGTCACCGGTTAGTGCATGATTTGGTTACAAAGTTTTACGAAATTGGTCCGGTGAAAAATAAAAACATAAAACACCCCAGAGTACTGAATGAAGAAGCCTAATTGGAGTTTTAGGAACATTTGCTACAGAGCCCATTTGCTCCTTACGATCAGTAGCACAGTAGACTGGCAATCTGTTCTTTGATATGCTTGAAAAGACTCGCGAGCTAGAAACTCAAATTGATGCAGAAGGTAAAGTACTCTTGCAGAAGGATCTGTTACATTTCTAACAGGGCCGTGATATACCTCATTATTTCCTTACCGTTCCACAGTGGTTAAACGAGAGACTCCCAGATAGATGGATTGGCAGAAGGGGAACAGTTTAATGGCCTCTAAGATCACCGGATTCAACTCCCTTAGATTTCTTTCTTTGGGGACATCTTGAATCATTCGTTTATGGAACAGAACCTGCTGATATTGATGAACTTAAAAAACGAATTACAGCAGCATGCCGGTCAATTCCTGGTGAAGTTTTCCGAAATATTAGAAGGGCGTTCGAAAATAGACTTCATCACTGTTTGGAGTAAAATGGACAACATTTTGAACAGTTTATAAGATAGGCTTAAGTAGATCCCATATTTGAAATTTCTTTCTAAAATTTTTTTTTGTAAAAGAAAAATAACCAACAAATAATAAATCACACGTGTAGAATAGATTCATACATGTTATTCAAGAGTTGGAACGGTGCCCCCTACTCTTCTTACCATTTCTATTAAATAAATAATGCATCTCAGTGCAGGCAAATTCTAATTACTTCTGTCAGTTTAGAACGCTATTTTTCGAAACCTGCTCATCAAGAAATAATAAGTCAGGGTACTATTGGAAATATAATGAAACGCCCTTTGAAACGATGTGCCACTTGACTCTCCTTCCCATTTAGATATCTGAGAGTAATATCTACCCCTCCTAGGGGGTTGAATTACGTGTGCTCCAAATATTCACTGGAAGTGTCCTCCTTGAAAATAAAATTGAATTGTTTTTTCGATTCCTCATATTATTTACTGGTGGAAAGATATCAAGGTTGGGAGGTTT
>JAFIRS010009332.1:0-10306 GCA_018342105.1 Gonioctena quinquepunctata | reverse complement strand
TGCATTGTCACCAGAACTTAACACCTACCAAATTTCAAGGTAATCGCGGACGACTGGAAGCGGCCCCGAATTCACCTTCAAGATTTTCCCAAACAAACCCACACACACCCTAACAAGTGGAACTAAATAAAAGCTTGTAAAAACATCACAACTGCTGAGATGAGAACTTTTTAGAAAATGTTGAAACGAGAGGAACGAACTATCAACTGTTAGTTTATTCTATTACTGGTTACATAAAAAAAAAAAATGCTATACCTTTATTCTTAATATGGATCAGATTAGTATAAAATTTTTTCTATCCTGATTTTCAGTTGATTTGTAAAAATCTAATTTTCAAGACGGTTGTATCGATTTTCAGGATTGTGAAGAAACAAAATTCAAAACATACTTCACAAAATAAAATTCCTACAAAATATAAGTGGGCCCCAAAAGTTACATTATATGAATGAAATTATATTTATCAGGCATTATGGTCCCTTACCAATTTCGGGGGCCAAAGTTTACGTTAAAAATTTGTGGCAGTTTGGCGCCGGGCGCCGAAATGGACAAATGGGGCCGAATTGCCTGATACGTGGTGGTTTGAGGGTCAACTGCCTGCTGTAGTATATATATATATATATATATATATATATATATATATATATATATATATATATATATATATATATATATATATATATATATATATCAATGAAAAAGTAAACTCTTTGAGGTTTATCCAAGCATTCGGAAATGTTTATTTCCATCATCAGGAAAAAACTTTGTTGAGGTTGGTTTTGATGATGTTAAACATATTCATGTAACATAGTGATAGAAAAAAAGAACGTAGATCAAGGAAGAAAACGAAGTTTAAAGTGCATACAAATACATAAACTTAGTTCAAAATTATATGAATATGAAGGTATACTCTAAATGGTGTAACAAGTTAAACTGATAGGTTAGGAATAATTCCCGCAAGTGTGTTGTAATAAACCATGATTGTAATAAACAATATATTGGTCAAACGCGAAGATCATTATCGAACAGAATGAATCCTCATAAAAGTGACTGCAGATTGCATCCTGAAAGATGTGCTCTGGCAGAACATGTGAATAAATTTGGCCACCAGATAAATTACGATTCAGTGAAAGTGCTAGCGACAGAGTCACATACATCAAAAATAACTTTCTGAGAAATGGATTTCATTTCCCAAAGGAACAATTGCATCAATGAAAAAACATAAATTAACCATTTGAGTGAGATCTGTTCTCATTTATTGTCTTTAGGTATCAATCAAAATTGACAATAATGCAATATCCAATAATAGTTTTTTTAACATTAGCGCCATCTGGTAGCAGCAGTTGGTACTGCTCTGACAGTTGGCACCACTGTGATAATTTCCAAGTGACACCAGTCAGGTGCCGTTGGCTCGAATATAATTGGGGGAATTATCCCCAACCTGCCAGTTTCACTTCCCACCTCACACAACATAGGGTAAACCTTAAAAAAAATCGAGTGTTGTTGGCTTACACGAAATTGCCGGAATTATTCCTAACCTGTCACTTTCACTTTCACTTGATACACCACATAGAGTACACCTTTATATACTTACAATGTTAATGTATTTGTATTAACTTTGAACTTCGTTTTATACCTTGATCTACGTTTTTTTCTCTTGTATTACTATGTTAGGTGAATATCTCTAATATCATCGAAACCAACCTCAACGGAGTTTTCTTCTGATGATGGGAATAAACGAATCTCACATAATCTTTCACTACTGGTGATTACTATGCCATCTCTATCCATCTGCGAAAAAATGCATGGAGGTCATTCCGAGTGATGTATAACCTTAGATTCAGTCGCTGAGTTGAGCGATTTGCCACCAGCGCTAGTGTCGCTTTTATGCCGCGCAAATTGCCATACGTACTTCCCTCCTTAGCACATAAACTATGTGAAATACAGTTTTTCTCGTTCTGGATGGCGCTTATTTCTTTCGAAGAAATTTGGTTATATTTCTGATTTTGTGATTTTCGGCTGGATTTTGTTCAATTTTGGTAATGAGTATGGTGTTTTTGTGGTTGGAATTCATAAGTTTTTTCATCAAACATTGAACATTCCAAGGTAGTGGATTGATTTTTGATTCATGGTTGAAATGTAGTGAAAATTGTTATCTGGGGGGGTATAAGATTGTTAATACCTATGCAAAATTCAACAATTTGGATATGTGTTTTATCAGAATGCTTGGTATTCCTTCACGTAAACTGTCGAGTAAGTGTATTGGCTATCATTCGAAGGAAATAATTTATATACAGGGTGTTTCTTAATAACATGCTTATATTAAAGGAGGTTATTCGTTTGGTGATTCTGAGAAAAAAATATTCATATGAACATGTCCTGAAGTATTGAATGAATGTGGTTTTTTGTGGAGGAACAACGTTTCTTGACATGTTTTTTGGGTAACATTCCACAGTCTGAAAATGAAAATATAATCAGGAAAATCTATACAAGTGTAGAAAGGGCAAACTGATTAGTTCACCCCGATAAGTTATTGCGTTCACCAAATTATATTTCGTATGGAAAAATGATTCAATTTGTCTATAACTTGCCGTTTTCTGAATTTGCCTATCAAAAAATTTTTAAAAAATTCAAAAGATACTTCTCTATATAGTTTTTGCTTGACGTTTCGGGGACTTTATCTGCCCCCGTTCTCAAAATCTTCTAAATCTCCTTTAATTGTTTTATAATTTGGATTTTTGCTCGCAGAGTCTTTTTTGCTTTTTCAACTGACGTCATGACGGTATACAACTCCAATCATGTGCAAAAGTTGTAGAAAGCCATTTGTGGCATCTGTGTATTTTCAAATAATATCAACCCCCTTTTCACCCACTTTGACAGCCTGGAAAATTCTGGCGCCATATGAAAAATGAGAAGAAGGCCAATAACAATGACCTATGCCAAGCACAGCGGTGTAAAAAGTCATTTGTGGCGTCTGTGATTTTTTTTAAATAACCTCACCACCATTCCATTTCCTTAAATCAAACTTATTCATCAAGCTGATCAAATTTTCTCACCTTCAGTTGAAACTGGAAATAATAGTATATTCACGTCCCTAACTGAATAAAAATCCATTTGAAAAAACAGAAAAGGAAAAAATAAAAAATTCGAGATTTTATTTTTCTAGGTGTAGTTGTAGATGTGGCTAACTTTACACCCATTGATAACTATCACACCCATATTTCGAACAATTTGTAATTTCTAATTACCTACTCTTCTCGATAGCTTTTTCGAAAATGAGCGTACTAATTTCTAACGTTTTCATGCAAGTGAGTATTTTTTTGGAAATTCTCTGGAAAGTCTGAATATGAGTCTTAATGCAATATGATAATTATTATATATGTAAATAAGAACATTAGAGTTGATCGTTAGAGAATTGAAGTTATACTTGAATAAAATTCAAATCCTATTACAAATTGCACACATTAAATTTTCATGCGGGGTGTATTTATTCAACTTTCCGATTTAACTTGGTCTGCCTAAGAAGTTTCAACAATCAAGAAGCATGTTTTATTAGACTAAATAACTGTAATAAAAGCAACAGTACAGCAGGGTCTGCGTTTTTGTTGAACTATTTCAAATTTGTGAAACTTTGAACTTTATTCAAAATTTGTTATCAAATGAGATTAAAAATTAAATCGTCCACTTTATTCCATTGCCAATCAGAGTGAAAATATTGATATGATAATGGTTATTTAACTAGAATATATTCAGGTGAGTATATTGAAAAAAATTCTTTTTATGTAAGCCGTGTACTAAAACTCATAAAATAAGTTTAAGTCTTCGCTGACAATTATTTAATTATTTTTTTGTTGGATTATTTGGTTTCAAAAAGCTTGTCGCGCGAAGTGTTCATAAAAATAGGTACCAATTAATTTGATTGGGCCGTGATTGGTTGGTAAGTAACAACTTGTCGAAGTATTAATTTTATTACAATTCGCGCAACAAGCTTTTTAAAACCAAATAATTCAACAAAAAACAATTAAATCATTGTCAGCTTAAATGGAAGCTTGTCTTTGGAAAGGTTTCTCATAAGTTATTTCATTTTTTGCTTTTTAGTTAGTGCGCCTTAATCTGTTGATTTCTAATAGAGCATCGTTATTACAAGGTCTCTTTCCTATAAGTTTGGAGCTGAAAAAATCATGATCTCCGACCCCACACACCAATTTTGAATAAAATCTGACCATAAACACAAAACTCGTTTGCCATCCTGAAGTCGCCATCTTGAATTTATAGATTTTGACAAATTCATAATAAATCCCAACTACCCACAACCAATTTTAATAAAATTGACCATAACAAAAATTTCCTCCATCTTGGGGCCGACATCCTGAATTCATAAATGTTGACCAAAAATTCATAATCTCCAATCCGAAAACTCCCGCTTACCAATTTTGAATCGAATAGGACCATGATCACAAAACCCGTTCCCCATATTGGGGCCGCCATCTTGAATTTATGAATTTTGACAAAAATCACATCATCTCCGACCCCGAAAACGCCGACATATCAATTTTGAACCGAATTGAACCATAATCACAAAACTCGTCCGCCATCTTGGAGCCGCCTTCCTGAATTTATGGATTTTGACAAAAAATTCATAATCTCCGACCTTGATAAGCCCCATATACCAAGTTTGAATCAAATCGGGCCATAATTATTAACGTCATCCTAGAACCGCCATTTTGTTTTTTCTCTAACAAAAGTTCCATGATGCATTGTCACGGAATTATGAACACCCATCAAATTTCAAACTAATTGGATGACTAGAAGTCAGTCAAAATTCACTTAAAAGATTTGACCCAAACTAACAAATGAACTAACTGATAAGTGAAACTGAATAAAAGCTTATAAAATATAACATACTACCCTCCAATGAATGGCAATATAACTGGAGGTAACTTAGTTATCGAATCTTCATTTACATATATCACTCGGAGGCAACAACGCATTGTTTTTCAGATGAAAATAATATATATGTATATATAAATTTTGGGTCAGAAATCGTTACCCCTCTCTTGATAAACCTATGCAATATGTCCCCCTCACCGCATATATGAATTTTTTTTTTGACATAATTCAAACCGATGCCCCGGAGGTTAGTCCGCCTGAACTTTCTCCCGGAGGGAACAACGAGCTGTTTATACATATATATATATATATATATATATATATATATATATATATATATATATATATATATATATATTATATATATATATATATATATATATATATGTCGAATCTAGTAGACAAGTCATAACTTCTAGAATATTAGGTGTATAGAAATGAGATTTGGTTTAGGTAAACGGTATGTGACGAAGAGAGTTTTTGCATATTTTTCACTCCTCGGTCACTTTCAGTTCCACCGGAAATGGCTCCAGTTTTGAATTTTTAAAAGGAACACCCCATATATTGTAATATTTTTGGATTTCTGAGACAATTCTGGATCAGAATGTGACATTTCAAAAAGTTTCTTTGGCAACTTTTTTTTTTTGAGTCATTTTTAATATTGCATTTAGGTGGCCATGATTGGACGTAAACTAATCTGAGGACCTCAGGTGATGTCAGAAAATTACAATTGCAAAGTTTCAGTGACTAGTATAATAGATAGGAATGATACAAGTTGGCAAGATTACATTTTCGTGTTCAACTATTATTTTTCAAATGGCGACCATTTCTTGACAAGCAATTTCTGGAAAAATGATTTTTTGACGAATCTAATGATATTAATGTATTTGCGATTGGATTAAAAATAAGAACATAAATTATTAAATTGAAGTTCTTTGGAGCTGTGTGCACGTAATGGAATAGTAGGTTTGAATGAAGTTTGTTTTTCGTGCAAAATTATTTTCATTTTTAAAATCGTAGCAGAGCGCTTTCGACTATATAATAGTCATCATCAGTGCGTACCTGTAAGTAAGTAATACCTCATGAAATTGTGTATAAAATATTTTGACATTTTGAAAGATGAAAATTTCTTGGTTACTCACTCGTCAGGTTCACAAGAAGTCCATCAAATCAGTTTCCAGTTTGTATAGAAAAGTTAAAAACCTTAGGTACATATAACATGTTAAAACATTTCTTAAAAAACACTCAAGTGTTATAAATTGATGTAATTCATCATTTCAAAATTGAATTCCACATGATTTCATAGAAGTCACTGCTGTAGTGAAGAAAACGGATGTTGTCGTTGACAATGACAAGAGTGACATATGACATTGAACCTTAGAAACCTATTATACAGAGGGTGGTGAACGTAGGTGGCGTTCTATTCCATTTTGGAGTGAAGGAAAGTGACTCTACAGTGACTCTTCTTCACTCCAAAATGGAATAGAACGCCATCTACGTTTATCACCTTCTGTATAATAGGTTTCTAAGGTTCAATGTCATATTTCACTCTTGTCATTGTCAACGACATCATCGGTTTCCTTCTTCACTTCAGCATTGACTTCCATGAAACCATGCGGAATTCAATTTTGAAATAATGAATTACATCAATTTATAATACTTGATTATTTTTTGAGAAATGTTTTGACATGTTATATGTGCCTAAGGTTTTTACCTATTTTATACAAACTGGAAACTATTTTGATGGACTCCTTGTGAACCTGACGAGTAAGTTAGCAAAAATGTTCAGCTTCCAAAATGTCAAAATATTTTATACACAATTTCATGAGGTATTACTTACTTGCAGGTACGCACTGATGATGACTATTATATAGTCGAAAGCTCTGCAATTTTGGAAATAAAAATAATTTTGCGAAATAATATCTTCTTTCAAACCTACTATAAATTATTAACTTTTGTCATGTGTGCCAAAGATAAAAATCAATTTACTTTCACTGTAGTGAATTTTCAAATTGCATTCCTTCCTGTTCAATACCCATTTAAGATCGTTCAATTGTTTCTCTCCACACTTTTCGTAACATTTGAGGCGTCATACTTCTAAATGCCGGTAAAATTATTTCTTCTGAGTTCCAAGAGTGGCTGGGGCTGGACTGGACTGGACCATTGGATTCAATAACTTTATTATTAAAATGCTCTATTGAGTAATTAGGAATTCCTCTGGTATTATGAGGGGGTGCTCCATTTCGTTGGAAGTAAATTGGCCGTAAAAATTGAAATGATCCTCGATTTAACTTTGAAGGAAACCCAAGTAACTCACCCCTGTTAACTGTCCTTGAAACAATATTGGCCCAATTATTCTGTTTCCAACGATACCAGCCCAGACATTGATGCCAAACCTTTCTTGAAAATTGTCCTCTCTTAGTGCATGTTGATTTTGTTGGGCCTAGTTCCAAGTATTTTACCTTTTAAAACATACCATTATTTGTTAATCGTGATTCGTCGGGAAATAGAATAAAGTTGATAAAATTTGGGTTGAATCTATGATTCTGAAGCAGCCAATCACAAAACTCTACCCACCTATCGTCATCGTCAGCATACAAATGTAACAGATATTTCAATGCTCGATATTCGTGCTTTTTCGGATTTTTCTCTCTGATTCGTGACTTATCTGCATTTATCGACTAATTTATCTTAGAGAAATCGTTTTATCAACCTCAACCATAGCAAAAACGTTAATGTCAGTGTCTTTTTATGATTCCTTTCTTGCCTGAAATGATTCTCAACGTACGGAAAATACTGGCTGGATGTTGCTAAACGGGATATCTCTGGGCATACAACTCAGCAGCATTCCCTGAATTTCTATGACATTCTCCAAATAATAAAATAAAATAAATTTTGAGTTTACATTATTTTGAAGAGAAATCAAACTGAAATTCAACGAAAATTTTAAATAATTTACTGTCTGCTCATAAAGCTTATGTCACTGTCATTTCCTGAGTTAGTGTTTTGTTTTCCAAAGAAGACTTGATAAAAATAACTGCAAAATATTATGCGTCATGGCTGTCCATGGCACATTTGACAAAAGTTAATGAATTATAATCCAGTATTTCCTTCAGTAATATTTAATTTTTGTTCTTATTTTTAATCTAATCCCAAACGAATAAGTATTGTTAGATTCGTCAAAAACTCATTTTTTCGTAAAGTGTTTGTCAAAAAATGGTCGCTATTTGAAAAATAATGGATAGACACGAAAATGTAATCTTTCCAACAATATTAAAAGTGACTCTAAAAAATTGAAATAGGCGTCAGAACTTTTCAAAATGTCACATTCTGGTCCAGAATTGTTTAAGAAATCCAAAAATGTTACATTAAAAATACGGAACTGTATGCATTACTTTAAAGAAAAATTAAACTGAAATTTAACGAAAATTAAGAAACTTTAACTGTCTGCTCATGAAGCTTATGTCACTGTCATTTCCTGAGTGAGTGTTTTGTTTTTCAAAGAAGACTTGTAGCTTATAGCATATTCGCAGCTGCAGGCGTCTTATCAAAGAGCACGAGATAAGACGAGAGATATGCCGTTGAGCTCGTTCAGGAACCCTACCTCTGAAACAACAGAGGATTCGGCAAAAATTTCCGGTTGAGAGGAGTGTGCTCACCGGCCTTGGTAGCAGTAATAGGCCGACGTTGAATAAAGAAGGAAACAAAATAACTTCAGAATATTATGCATCATGGCTATCCATGGTACACTTGTCGAAAGTAAATGAATAATTATCCAGATTTTCCTTAGTAATATTTGATTTATGTTCTAATTTTTAATTCAATCGCAAATAAATTACTATCGTTAGATTCGTAAAAAAATCTTCTTTTCGTAAAGTGCTTGTCAAAAAATTGTAGCCATTTGAGAAATAATAGTTAGGCACGAAAATGTAATTTAGCCAACTCGTCTTATTCCTAGTCACTAAAACTATGTGATTGCATTTTGATGACATCACCTGAGTTCCTCAAATGAGTTTACGCCCGATCATGGCTACCTAGATGGGATATTGAAAGTGACTCTAGAGAAAATGATGTAGGTGTCACATTCTGATCCAGGATTGTCTCGGAAATCCAAGAATGTTACAATATTCAGAGTGTTCCATTGAAAACTTCAAAACCGGAGCCATTTCCGGTGAAATCAGCCATACCTTATCTCATTTTGATACACCCAATATTCTAGAAGTTAGGACTTGTATAATAGATTCGTCGACAATATATATAAATATATATATATATATATATATAAGTAGATATGCTATGCCGGTACGAGCGCAACCCCTATTTTGGGGTGGGGTTTGGCGAGCGGTTGAGGGGGTGGTTTTCGGGTGGGGGTAGGGATGATGGTGGCGGTCATGGGCGGTTCGTTGTGGGAGGGGTTTGTGAAAAAGATGGCGGTGAGAGGGGGGGGGGGGGGGGATGAGTGGCCTGTGATTGGTCGGAATGGTGGCAGCCGTGTTGTGTATGGGAGTGTGTGATTGAGAGTGGGAGGTGGGGAGGGTTGTGTTAGGTCGTGGGCGTGGTGATAGCCGCCGGCCGTTATCCAATAGCCGAGCAGCATATTGAAATGGGGGTGTCAACCAATATCCGTCAACGGCATTGGTTGGGAGGAAGTGTCACGTGATCAGTGAATGGCGGCGGCCATTTTGGAAAGTGGGAGGAGCCAGCGATGATGCGGCTATGACTCAACCGACAAGTCTTTGCGGGAATATTATCTACGTCAGCACTTCTTATCAGTTGTTTATTTAAGCGACCGGATATCGGCGGCATCCTTTGTTTACATTGAGATAAGATATCGGCGGCGGCATCCTTTGTGAAAGAGTTTGTTTACATTAACAAGATAAGAGAGTATGCAGCTGCACGCTCGAACCGTGGGATAACTTCATTCATATGATTACTATTCGTATTTGTATCTAAGCGGACTAAGGCACTGTCGGCGACATGGAAGCGGGACGTGTGTGTGGGATATTCAAGGTCAAATGATTTGCATCATCCAGTTCTGAGAATTTTGTCGAGTTGACAGTTTTCGAATTGCGCAGTAGGAAATTGATGTGGGTGACCGATCCCCACCGTCAGCTTCATTCTTCATCTGTCCTCTGAACTGTGAACATCGTTCTATTCAGTGTTCTCTTTCTTGCTCTCTGAGTTTGTGTGTTCGTGCATCTACCAAACATCTGAAAACGTAAGTTTTTATTTTATTGTTTTCCTTTTTTTTTCTCAACCTTTTTTCTTGTATGCCAAAAGGGTACTTTGAGTTTTTTTTTTACTTCATATATCGAGGGGGGGGTTTTTTCTATTTGTTTCGGGGAGGGACTGCTTTTTTTCTTTAAACATTTTAAGGGATTGTTTATTCATTATAGATGAATCTTGCCGTTAAACTGTT
>JAFIRS010009331.1:0-10307 GCA_018342105.1 Gonioctena quinquepunctata | reverse complement strand
AAGACTCGTCCTCCATTCTGAGGCCGCCATCTTGAATCCATTAGTTTCGACAGTAATTTCATAATCTCCGACCCCGAAAATTCCCCCATACCAATTTTGAAATAAATCGGACCATAATGACAAAACTCGTCCGCCATCTTGAATTTATGAATTTTATTTTAATTAGTTTAGGAGCTTTGTTATTGAGACTAAGAAGGTTTATTTCATTTTTTACTTTTCAGTTCCGTATTTCGTCGGTTCAATTTTTTGTAAAATAGTTTTTATTTTTAAATTTTTTGTGACTGAAATCTATTAATTACTACCTACCTGTTTTTTGATTGCTTCCAGAATACTTACTTACCCACCTTACTTCAACTATTACCAGTTGAATAATATGATTATCTACTTTTACTATTTGTTGGAATATAAATTGTTTTTGTTGTTCTGGTTAGTTTATTTCATTGCCTCTCATAGAATATAATGATTGTGACGGATGTGGGAGAACAAAAATAATGACAATAGCGATCTGTCATTGTCAACCACATATGTGTGCCAATGTTCACGAGTGAAAAATCAATTATTCCCCATTTTTCTACTCGTAAGGGTGGATGATTCCATTAAAAATCCAAATATGATCAACTATGAGGTTTACCCTATCTAATAAAGAAGAATCATCCAAGTCGAAGAACCCAGTACAAAGTTATGCCTGATAGAATCGGTTAACGGACCAGAATTCAGAAGGTGAGTGATCAATACCCTTAGGGGTGGATTTGATCTTTCAAATTCAAATGGGATCAACTTCGGAGTACACTCTATCCACTGACAAAAGAATTATCTCAGTAAAAAGTTATGCGTGGTCAAACATAAAAAAAAATACGCGTCGACTAGAGAACCTTCTCCTTTTTTGTTTCATCGGTTAAAAATGGGATGGAGTCAATGCCTCCGGTGCTGATGGATCAGCTGATGAACTACAAAGAGGACGAGAGTTGGCAATGCTTCGACTTGGATCAAAAGAGTATTGAATTCCTCAAAAGTTAGAAGTTGAGTGCTTAACACTCTAAATATATGGGTTTTCGCACATTTAACATGGCTTTTCCGCAATCCACCCATGTGTGGGGCCGCCGGAGTATTGAGCTTCCACTCAATACCATTCATAGTCAATTCTGTTTGAAACGCTTCTTTATAACTGTCAGAATTGACAAATTCATTGATTTCCCGAAGAACAGTCTTCGCGCCCACGAAATGTGTACCCTGATCGGAATGAACAACACTGCAAAGACCTCTCCGAGATGGAAATTGCTTTAAAGCCTGTAAGAAACTATCTGTTGACAATGAACTAACAAGTTCCAAATGAATTGCTTTCACACTCATACAGACGAACAAACAGACATAGCCTTGTATACTTGAGCCCCTCTACGTCTACCAAATGTTATATTGAATGGGCCAAAATAGTCAATTCCCGTGTGAGTGAAAACTTTGGCCCGAAGTTATCTTGATGTCGGCAAATCCGCCATCAGAGGATTTATCGTTTTGGGTTTCAATCTGAAACACCTATTACATGCATGAACTCGTTGTCGAATGACGTTTCTACCTCCCAATATCCAATTTGTTTGCCTCAAAATGGCTTCCATCAAATGTGGACCGGTATGAAGATGAATTTTATGATAATAATCTATTAATTTCTCCGTGAAAGGATCCTTACCAGGCAGTACTATAGGATGGCGAGACACGAAAGTAAGGGGCGCCCTCTCTAACCAACCCCCCACCATGAGAATTTTGTTTTGAAGAAATGGGTTCAATTTGCGCAATCTATTTGATATTTCTTTTCCCAAATTCAAAAGTTTGATATCTGATTTGAAATATTTGCCTTGCACGATTCTCACCAAGACCATTTCTGCCCTATTCATATCACTTGCAGTGATGAAACTTTTCACCGTAAGGATCTTCACAAAACGAAGTACCCACACCGTTACCCGCAAAATTGTTATGTTTGATGACGACCTCATAACCATGTCATACAATGGATGCGTTTCCGTGTCCTCCGTTGAAACGAGACATTTTATGGAATCGACGTCTTCAACAACAGGTAATCTCATCCAAGTGGGTCCCGATGCCCACAAGTAATTTTCCATCAATTGGAAAGGAGTTGCACCCCTAGATAAAATATGCGCAGGATTCGTTACCCCAGATATACGACCCCACCCAGCATTTGAAATATTTTCTTTTATCTGTGAAACCCTGTTGGCGACAATTATATCTTTCAAGAAAGAAGAATTCAACCATTAAAGAACTGTCGTCGAATCCGAAAACACGAATATTTCAGAACGTTCACTACCACTGTAAATAATAATACTGTATTACGATTTTTTATTGGCGTAGCATGAAAATTATGATTTGTAGTTAGAACTACCCTCACTTGGTATAGTCCTGTGAACTTGTTCATGCTGTACCCCGGTTAAGGGTCTCCCTAAATGCAATAAATAATGATGTTTTTAGGGGGATTCTGTACAAACCCGATCAGAAGGACAATCTCTCACACCGTGCTTTGGCGACAAGCAATTGTAACACTAATTATTTTCCCGAACCCATGTATAACGTTTAGATGGAGTCAACCGCTTGAATCTTTCACATCTACTCAAAACATGCCAACCCTTATGACAATAGATACATGTGTTTGTCTTTTCTTTATCCTCCAACTCATTCTCCTGAGTGACATAGAATGATTTTGTTGAACGCGATCTCGTATCATAATAATTTCCTCTACCAGTGAGAGCGTTTCTGTTCAGATTGAGTATTTTAGCTTGCTCTTTGACAAAATTTATCACATCCTCATAAGTTGGTATCCCCTTACCACAAACGGACATTTTGAATGATTTCACCGTTTCTGAATCGAGTTTTGCAAGAGCCTGATGCATCAAAATGAAATCTGCCAAATCTTGCAATTTAAGGTTTTTCAAGGCTTGTACCACACAATCGAATTTTTCCAAAAATGATTCGAGGCTTTTGGCTGATTACTCCTGTATTGCTTGAATCCCAAAATCTGATCCAAGTAACTAGTAGTGTGCATCTTGATAACAAGTAACGTGCATCTTGATATTTGTCAACCAGAGCCTTCCAAATGATATTATAATTGCCCTCGGTAGGAGCCACTCCTGTGCAAACACCCAAGGCAGAACCCTTCAAACGACCTACTAAATAATTGACCTTGTCAAAATCTGTCAGTAACTTATTATCGTGAATTGAACTTTTGAAAATTGAATAAAATGTTTCCCACTCTCGGATATCACCCGAAAATTCGGGAAGTTACATTTTTGGAAGTGAAGGGAGATTTCGCGCAAAACCGGTGTTTCCCAGAGAGCCCGAATTTCCCTGAGAAGTTAAAGTCGCCGGCGAAGCATTCGCTTGTTTCACATTTCATCTATTGTGGGAATAATTGCATAATTTCGTGTGAACGCCTCATCAACTTCAAAACTAACCTCCATGATATGGTCAATAACGTTAATCAAATCCGCTCTCATCGAATCCGTCAACTTATATAAGCCTGAAAACTTAGATTTTTCCGTTTGATTTCTCATTGACTTGGATAAATCCAGGAGATTTTGCAAAATTGAAAATAATGACTCTTTTTTTGCCGTGAGCATTTTCAATTTTCGTTGCGCTACAGAACCTCCCATTCTAAAGATCAAAACCAACCCTTACAATATTCTTTTTTGGTCTGAGAAACAATTCCTGGATGTTCAAACAAATGAAATGTTTCGCAAATTATTCTTACTTTTCAGTTCACTTGGCAACACCTCATCCGTTTAACCGTAAATGTGAGGAATAGTGAAAAACTGTTACTCCGAAAAAACATAGAAACCCGCCTGTGAAGATAAAAACTCCCGAGAAATATTATTTGACATGAAATAAACAACCACTACTTTAATTTATATTTTCCGAATGAAATGCCTTCTGAATCAAACTTGAATTGATATCGAACCTATCCGAAAATTCCAAAATTCCATGAAACCGAATCGAACACTACAAACACTTTGAGATTTGAAACAATCCGAGCTCGAAGGGACCAAAAATGTTTTGTTTTATTTCTAGAACATCTCGATAATGTTCTGTGAGAAATATGATGAAAATTCTTACCTTTTCTTAATCCGGAGTTCGTCTGTTCGATTTCGTCTGGTGCTGGAAACGGTTATATATTTTCTACGTTCATGCAAAAACCAAAACTTTATTGAACTATATTTAGTAAAAAAACTGGTTCTTCATTGCATAAGTGCAATAAAATGTTTATTGCACTCATCTGTCATTCTACTACAGCGTTTTGTAAGCATGACAAACATAAACGTTTAAATCAACTGGATTAAGGAATTACTAGAAAAAGCAATTTATCAAAAGAAAGTTTGAGTTGAATTGTTCCTAACATAGGTATTAGTTCCTAACTTCCTCAATGCAAATCGATAGTGCTAAATAATTATTAAATATTTGGCTATTAAATTACGCTTTCTATTTTCCCACACTTGGTGCCACCTGAATGAAACATTTTATTTAATGAACGTAAAAAAAAAAATTGTATGCAACTCGTGCAAAAAATGTTTATTGCACTCGACGTGTTGTCCAACTCGGCTTGACGGCTTCGTCGGATAACTTCGAGTGCAATAAACACTTACTTTTTGCTTGTTGCATAAATAACTATTTGATATCTCTTGTCACAAAATAAAGAACATCAAATGTAGGACAAGAAATTTTGAATTTCAGAGTGTAACATTAAAAGGGAATATTTTTGAAAAACAAGTTTACATTCGGAAGGTTAAGAGATGAACTAATTTTATTATACAATTGAAAATACGCATTTTTGTTCTATACTATCTTTTCAACTACTGTTTTCTGTGATGAAATTCCAATATCACAATTCAATTGATATCTTACCTCTTCTGAAGAAGAAATTTCATCCATTGGTCATGTTACAAAAGTACCTAGTGATAATATTTTCCTTGTTTTCGTGGGATATTTCAGGAAGTAGGTTCCCTTCAGCTGAGTGAAATTGAACCAAACTGATATCCCTTTCATTCTGATTTTCAACTGACCGAATGTTCTCATTCCTGCTGTTTGCTGATGTGGATGACAAAATATCAGAACTCCTGAAATAAATACATGGGCTTTAAAAACTGTAATCAATACAAATAACTAGTACCCACCCTGTCAAGATGAAGGTGTATATCAGCTAGAAATACGAATCCAATGAAAACATGGTCATCCCAAATGAAATATATGAAACTGAAATTTTATTTTTTCTACATTAAAAAATTGATTAAAAATGTTTTTAACCACCAATTTAGTTGCAACGCAACCCTCAAAAGTCAGAGACTTGTGTGAGTTGAGAAGACGGGGACCTAAGCTTTTCAAGTATCATCCGAAGCTCTACTAGGCTGGTAACCGTGGACAGTCCGAAGGATTGTTATCTAGGTACCAAGAATGTTAGGTTGATCATCTATCTCCTCCCGCTCCACGAAACTACAGAAATAATTTTTTATTTCATTAGTTGTGCCGAGATTCGAACTCGGACCATCTGGATATCAGCCAGCGCCTCTACGCTCACGACCACCAGCCCAGTTTGTCATAATACTTCTTTCATTTTTTCACAGAAATTATTATTTAATTTTCTTACTGAAATATTATTCAACCTCCTAATATTAGCTTCCAAGTTTCAGAATCCCCGAAGGATTGTGGAAGAGGAGTTCAAATTCATTTAGAATATTTTGAAGTTTGGCTGGTTTATATTTTTCTACGTTCATGCACAAACCAAAACTTTATTGAACTATATTTAGTGAAAAAACTAGTTCTTTATTGCATTAGTGCAATGAAATGTTTATTGTACTCATCTGTCATTCTACTACAGCGTTTTGTGATCATGACAAACATAAAAGTTCAAATCGCCCCCTTTTTAGTCCATTTTCTGTGATATTGTATAGCATTTTGAACAATTGCATAATTTATATTCAATCATATTTATTGCATACTGGATTATGGAATTACTAGAAAATGCAATTTATCAAAAATAAAGTTTGAGTTAAATTGTTCCCAACATAGGTATTAGTTCCTACTTTGTCGATGCAAATCGATAGTGTCAATTGATTATCAAAAAATTTTGCTATTAAATTACGTTTTTTATTTTCCCACACTTAGTGCCACCTAAATAAATATTTTTTTTATTTTTGCATAAACGAAAAAAAAAATTGTATACAACTAGTGCAGAAAGCGCTTACTTGTTGCACTTGTTGCATGAATAACTATTTGATATCTCTAGTCACAAAATAAAGAACATCAAATGCAATGCAAGATATTTTGAATTTCAGAGTGTAACATTGAATGGGAATATTTTTGAAAAACAAGTTTACATTCGGGAAGGTTATGAGATGAACTGATTTTATTATACAATTGAAAATAAGCATTTTTGTTCAAGAATATTTTATTAACTACTGTTTTTTGTAATGAAATTCCAACATAACAATTCCATTGATAATTTACCTCTTCTGAAGAAGAAATGTCATCGATTGACAAAATTTTCCTTGTTTTCGTTAGAGATTTCTGAAAGCAGCTGAGTTAAATTAAACCAAACTGATAACCCTTTCATTCTGATTTTCAATTGACTGAATATTTTCATTCCTGCTGGTTGCTGATGTGGATAACAAAATCTTAGAACTCCTGAAATGAATACACGGGTTTTAAAAAATGTAACCAATAGAAATAATTAGGTGTGCAGCACAACTATAAGTAATTTATTTTAAGATAAGATTAATATTTTTTTTAATGAATAAATAACCTACTTGAAATGTTTATATATGTTCTCTACTCTCTTGATCAAACTTTAGATGTTCCCCTTTATGAACTGATTGAAACTCCTATAAATTGTTTGGATTTAGGGTAAATAGGGTTTTTGTAAACTCAGTTGAAGGATAGCATCAGGTATCAATCTGATTTTACTGATTTTTGTGGTTACTCCACTCACTCGACACAAGGATACTGTTTTGTTCAAATCAGGATTATCTTCTGAAATCAATTTTTTCCCCAGTATTGTCAAAGTTGATTTTTTGTCTGAAGGCCAATTATTCTATAACTCAAACCAATCCATTTCAAAGTTGTTTATTCTGACACCATGTAATATAAAAGAGTACTAAAGACTAATGTTAATCAGTAGTTGGAAAAGCAGTCTATATGACAGGTTATGACATGCGTCAGATCATGATAATCCTCATCTGATGTTACAGTAGTCTAGTTTAAAAAAAATAAAACCTTTTATTTTGACCAATTATCGACCGATATCTATTATATGTATATTCGCAAAAATTCTCGGAATTATTATAATGCTTTGACTAGTAGTT
The DNA here is from genome assembly GCA_018342105.1 of Gonioctena quinquepunctata. Lineage (NCBI taxonomy): Eukaryota > Metazoa > Arthropoda > Insecta > Coleoptera > Chrysomelidae > Gonioctena > Gonioctena quinquepunctata. The sequence continues at coordinate 2,955 of JAFIRS010009331.1, read as the reverse complement.
CAATATCAGTAAATAAGCAAGACTCCCATAATAGCATGATTTTCTCAATTATTTACCAAAGTCTTTAACGACGTTGCCCATAATTATATTCAGAAAGGTTTCGTTTGGATCATTCTCCCAATCCTAGAACTGAAAATTTATGGCTCATCATCCAACATATCATTATCCAAAACCTATTTGGGTAACCAAAAACAACTTGTCAGATATGATTACTTCGATGATTCCCTAAGGGTCTTATCTTTGACTCGTTTTGTTTCATCATTATATGGATCGGATTTTCTCATTAAAATGTAACAAATTTATTTTTGATGACGAAATTTATACCGTAATCTACTACCCTATTTGGAAAAAATAATATTGAACCTAGATATTTCTAAATTTTAACTAGTACCTACCATATTCTATATGTTAATATTGATAGAATATTTGGAAGTTATTCAATTTCCAATGACAGATATTTTATCAATAATAATATTTTGGAGTACTCCACTAAAACGAAAGATCTAGGAGTTATATTTGATTATAAGTTCACACCCATTTCTCTTATCAGCCAATTACAACAAAACAGTGACCTCTCTCTTTAAAGTCCTTGGTTTGTTATGAGAAACTCGTATCAGTTTGATAATCAATATACCTTGAAACTACTTCACTCCTTAGTTATGAGCTCGAAACTGAAATGTATCACTAATTCGGAAACCAATTTATGGATGTCATCCTGAATATATTGAATCTTTCCAGGAAATTCTCATATTTGTTCAATGGGGAGAATTAAATGAAAACTTCTACTTGAATGAATTTGATGTAGACTTTTCATCTGATAGAAAAATTGTTATTTCGGTTTCGTTTCCTCAATCTACAACCAGTATCTTCTGAATGAAAAAATAAACTAGTGCTTCGACAAGGTTCAATGCGTAATATTATAAATATAACTGTAATTCACGTTTCGATGCTTCACTCCAAAGCACTGTTTCTAATATGTATCAAAATTTAAATCGTATTTCCAAACTCTGTGTTATAAACATCAACCAATTGAGTTTGTTACTGACTGCAACGGGACTTCTGAATGTCTTCCAGACAGTCTTTCTCTTCAAGCTGGTTCGGTATTGAATCATTGAAAAAATCAATTACCAAAATGAGTGATGTTTTCTTTATTCTGACAGTCAACAACATAGTAACTCATTTTACTATACAGGGCAAATATAAAAACCATAAAAATATTGAAGAAACAATAATATTCAATTAAAATCCCAATTAAAAATGAAAAACGTGTTATTCCTCAAGACTGCTGCCTATGAATACCTATAAAATTGGTATTTTGGTCGAATATTTTACATTCTCCTTCACGATGAGTAATATCATCCATCAACCTGATCAGATTTATGTACGTCTTTTACACATAACTTAGAGATTGGCCTCCGGAGTACTCCATCTTTAGTTTTGACATCAGCAACTCGAATTCGGCAATTTCTTCCTACAAAAATTTCTGTGACTACTTCTATCAGTCAAACATTCCTTAGTTCTTGTTCATCTACGATAATCAATTAACCTCCAATGGTTCATTCTCACTACACCATTTTGATCTTCTGTGTAAATTTGGCAAGTTCCAATATTTGTTACTGGATTCCTGGGAAATCCTCCACTGTTTTTTTGAATGATTGGTTGCAGATCTGAAACTTTGCAGAAACGTCTGCTCTGGGTAAGACTGTGGACTAATAAAAAATGGTTGGGAGGAATCCAGAGAAACATCTGTTGAAGGAATTCAATTCATCATGTATTCTACTTCTGGAACTAGTATGTGTAATACATCTTTCGCTGGTGCCTGTTCTTTCAAAATAGTTTTTCTTCAACAGATCTGATCAATATTCCACAGATGCCGCCCATATGTGATGCCCCTGGTGGATCCAATTCCCAGGTAATTCCCTTCAGAGACATTTTCTTAAGAAATCATCTTGGCTGAATTCCAGTAAACCATCTCGCAACTCTCGATCCACTCCTCCTCCTTGGATGCATTATCGTTGAACATTTCAGTTAGACATCCTTCTCTGTCACAGTCCCTCTGGATTGCCATTATGTCAAAATATGTGCTTCATGAACTGGCAATTTCTGGATATTTTGCACGAACTGTTAAGCAGGTGAATATCACCTCGTGACATTTCTCTCTTTTCCTACCTATTTTGAGATGGTACGGTGCGAAATAGTTCATGCCTGAAATGCTGAATGGTCTTAAATGAGGCATAGTTCTAGCATTGGGCAAATTCCCCCTCAATGTTATTTTTGAAGAGAACTTTTCATTTTTACAACTCTGACAATCATGTCACACTTTCTTCGCTAGTTTTCTCATCCCAACGATCTAAAAAAGTTGCCGCAGCTCATTTGTCACCCTCAGAACTCTTTGGTGATATTGCTAAACACGAAGATATACCCATCTATGTTTGCTATCTAAAAATCTGAGACAACCATGCTTATTCATCTTCTTGCTTTGAGTATTCCTTCTCCGTCCAAATATATTTTTTATTTTTTGGAAATAGTGTCCAGCTTCTCATAGTGGAGTTCCAGAAAGTTGGGGTAGGGGAAAATACTCTGAGTATGTCTCCACAGAAATTAATATTTATTGAAGTTCTCAAGGTACAATGTATCTGTTCTCCTTATATAAGAATATCAATGTACCTAGAACCTTGAATTTCAATAAATGTTAATTCCTGTCTTAGAGTTTTTTCCCCAACCCCAATATATTTTTCAGTCTACTACTTTTCAAACCTTCATTCCTTCGGATGTTTTCGAGTTCTTCTGTAAAACAACGAATTTGAACGTTTTTCCGAAACATCTTTTCAGCTTCCTTCATTTCATCCGCAGAAACTTCATTAGAAACATTTCTATTCAGACATCTACCGATGAATTTCATAATTTTCATCAGACTCCTCACTAGTTTCTTGAAACATTAATTCAGATTAGTTT
>JAFIRS010009330.1:0-10315 GCA_018342105.1 Gonioctena quinquepunctata | reverse complement strand
CAAAACATATTTCAGGAATTGTATACAGGGTAAGGGGGGTGCGTGCAAGCTCAGAACTTTCTATACAAGCTATCGATTTGGGTTTTTGTTAAACGATATTCCCCGAGAATGAGGCACATTCAAAAAATATTTCTATTTGTATGCAGGATGTAAAATAAGATACCCAACTAAGTTTTTTTTTTTAAATGGAAACCCCATTTTTTTTATTTTTTTTGATTCCCCAAAATTGTCGATTAGACGCAACAGGGTTTCTTAATTTATCTGCAATATTTTTTGACTTATGTCAATTTATTTGTGAAAATTATTAAAAAAAAAAACCTTTTTTAAAAGAAATGCGCAAAAAGGAAAAAATAATTGTTTTGGAATTGCGCGTAGGTTATTCCGTGAGTTATAGATTCAAGAGCTTGTCGCGCAAAGTTTTTCAGTTCAAACAAAAAATTTTTTTTTATTAATTATTTTTTTTTTGGGTTTTTTTGGTAAGTACCTACCCTTAATCTATGCATTTTGTTAATGCATCTCATTATGAGGGCCTTTTCCTTAAGTTCTGGGCTATCGTTTTTGGGGAATATCAAAATTTTTACTCCCGCCATCTTCAATTTATAATTCGACAAATAATCAATAATCCATAAATTCATAATCTCCGCCCCCAAAAAACCCCCGACCTCCCAAATTTTTTGATTAGAAACCGTCCATTATCTAAAAATTTTTCCACCATCTTGGAGCCGCCATTTGAATTTAGAATTTTGATAAATTCAAATCTCCGATCAAAAACCTCCACATACCAATTTTGAATAGGTGGACCATAATCACAGGATGTCCGCCATCTTGGAGCCTGCATTTTGTTTTTATGTTTTGACAAAAACATAATGTTAAAAACCCCCGAAACCCCCACATACCAATTTTAATAGAATCGAACCAAATTATAAACTCGTTCGCCATCTTGGTTTGTGAATTTTGAATAAAAACCCGTAATCTCCGACCCAAAAACCCCACGTCCAAATTTTTTTGAATGAATGGTTATAATCACAGAGATCGTCGTCCATCTTGGGCCGCCATTTTTTTTTTCTAGAAAAAAAATTCCAAAATCATTGCCCGTGAACTATGAACCCTGCTAAATTTCACGTCAATCGGATAACTACAGATAACACAGGATATCCTATGGATATCCTTTTCTTTCGATTCTGGTCAGGATATCCCGGGATTTGAAATAGACATCCAAGATATCCGTCGACGGTTTGAAATGGATATCCTTCAGAAATATCATATATGGATCCAAAGATATCGGACAAATATGGATGAGTTTAAAAGGGGCAAAATTGATTTTATTGTGTCAATTTCTGAGTTTCTTTCATGCTCTACATATGGATTAATTTTTTTAAAAATCTCATGTTTCGTTTTCTACTTGATTTGAAAGGATATCCATCGACGGATTTGAAATAGATATCCTTCAGAAGATATCCTATAAAAGGGGTGGACGGTATCCAAAACAATCATAAATGAATTTCATTCTCGTAGATACACAAATTGTACCTTTTCAAAAATACGTTGTGCGGGGGCCCTCTGCGTCCGAAAAATATACATGTTTGGGCAGGCTGGCCATACTATACCATAATTACTGGCGACGACTGTCATTTTATTTTGTTGAGGAAGGTCATATCATAGCACTGAATCCCAAAAAAAAGTCGTGTTTTTTCTATTTTCCTTCGTTTTGATACCCTGTCGTTGGTTGGGCATAATGGTTTTCATCTATAGCAATTGATTGTTTCCAAAGGGTTTTATATTGGCCGAATACATAAATATCAATTGAAAAGGACATAACCTATAAACATCCATTATTTCCAATGCATTTATGTGTTTGTGTTTGAGTTTCGTTATTTTCAGAATGCTGAAAAGCACGTCGTTACATTTGCCACAATACACGAGTTTTTCAAATGTCACAGTGCCCAGATTAAAAATGGTGTGAATGCCTACAACAGTGGACATGTGATGAAGATGATTTATCAGTAGATTCGAACATTCTCCAATTGATTGCACTGAAAAAATTAATCTTTCGGAAGAATATTTGGGAACTGGATCGAAATTAAAAGCTGCTGTAGGTAAGTTGTATGTTTTTCTATTCCTTTTTCTAGAACTCTTTTTTTAGGTACCTAAATGAAATCACAAAAATGACTTTGTGGAACGATGCCTTTCTTCCATGCTCACTAATATGTTTGCCTACAAATATAGCTGGTATGGAGCATAAAAAATAAACTGGACAACTAAAACTGGCTGAATTATCACTAGGTGAAAAGCCCATTCAGTTGTTCAATTTATTTGATAATAATTTGTATTGCCTCATAACAGACTACTAGTTGTGAGAATGCAAAATTTCCAAGAAAAGTTTATGTGAAATATATATATATATATATATATATATATATATATATATATATATACAGTGTGACCCATTTAAAATGGAACCACCCCTGTAAAATACGCATTTTTCAGTCATTCTCAAAAAATTAAGCATCAAAAACTGTATCTTGACAAAAATTTTCATAACTTTAGTTTCATTTCCAAGGCACTCTATGGTTTTTTTTCTTCGTTAAAAACGGTAAAAGTTTATTAGGCAATTTTTGTTTTGAAATTTGACTACACCACTGGATTCGTAGTCGTTATAAATGAAAACCATGAAAATTTCATAAAAAAATATTGGTTAACAACGAAGTTACAACAACTTAAATTTTGGAAACAAACTATTTGATATTAATTTTCATGTAGATTATAGACATATTTAAAATCTGGCAACACTGCTGATACAAAGTAGAACACCAGTGAATTTGTACAGCGAAAATCCGAAGTCAATAGCTCATTCCGTTCTACAGTTATAACTCCTGAAAGTATGGTAATGTGAGCGATTTCTGGTGGAAGCGATTTTGTAATAAAAATCTAACTACGCCACTGGATTTGTGAATTATATTCCCTTAAAATATTTTATTTAAGTTTAGGTTATGAGTGCATTCGAAATTAACAAAAAATTAAAAAATCATTTTCAAGTTATGCAGTTTTCAATAGCCGATAAAAACAAAATGAACCGAATCAAGTTTTAAAGTATCAAAATTATTTATTCAATAATAAAACAGAAAGCAGGACAAAAAAATGTTCCTTTTTTATTCTGCAAAACTCAACTGAAACAAGCTTTTAGAGAAGGTATCAATAATTTGAGGAAATCTGAACTAATACATTGGGCATAGGTATTGTACTAAATCAATAGTAGGCTGTGATTTAGTACACCACAAATCGCTCACATTACCATACTTTCAGTAGTTAGAACTGTTGAACGGAATGAGCTATTGACTTGGGATTTTCGTTGTACAAATTCACGTGTGCTCTACTTCGTATCGGCAGTGTTGCCAGATTTCAAATATGTCTGCAATCTAAATAAAAATTATAATCAAATACTTTGTTTCCAAAATCAAAGTTGTTGTAACTTCGTTGTTAACCAATATTTTTTTATGAAATTTTGATGGTTTTCATTTATAACGACTACGAATCCAGTGGTGTGTAGTCAAATTTGGAAAAAAAACATGCCTAGTAAACTTTTGCCGTTTTTGACAAAGAAAAAAAACCATAGAGTGCCTTGGAAATGAAACTAAAGTTATGAAAATTTGTGTCAAGATACAGTTTTTGATGCTTAATATTTAAAAAAAAATTTTTTGAGATTGACTGAAAAATGCGTATTCTACAGGGGTGGTTCCATTTTAAATGGGTCACATATATATATATATATATATATAATAGTATACCAATAAAGAGAGAGAAAAACTATGGCAGTGGTATATATTATCATCATCAGTATTCTAATTCAAAAGAAAGCATAATATTTCTCAGTATTTTTTTTTAGATTTCAACATCAATTATACCCGTGAATATATACGTATCATTTCAGAAGCAGCTGACCTCAGTGATTCGACTGAAAATAAAAAACTACTGAAGAAGCCATCTAAGCTTGGCTGAGAAGGGCCAAAGAAAGGCATCTGTCATCTTCTAGAATAAAGGAAACACCTGATGGACGAAGAAAATAGCATAATATTTTTTTGATTTTTCTGCATTTAATATTCTGTTTTTATTTTAGAGTTTACATATACATTTTATTTGTTGATAACCCCGAAGTTTATGAGATTTTTTTTTTGATACCAGAGTTTGTTAATACTTTTTTTTTTGTTCAATACCATTATTTCATTTCCCTCCAGATTACTATATTTTATCTTCGATAGATATCCCCGAAGGATATCTTTAGAATATCTCTCAAGGAATCTTTCAGATAGCTTTTGAATATCCCTGAAGGATATCTCATGGATATTCCTGAAAGATATCTTTGAAGTATATCTTATGGATATCTTATGGACATCTCTGGGATATCCTTGGAGGATATTCTATGGATGTACAGGTTGTCCCACTTTGGACATTCATCGGATGTCCATAAGATATCTTTTGGATATAACTGGATGTCCATAGTACATCAATAAAATTCATGAAGGATGTCCATGTGTTATCTGGGTAGAAGGGGGTCAAATTTAACTACAGACAGACAGACACCGGGACAGGTGAAACTAAATAAAAGCTTGTAACTTGTAATAGGGTCGTGCATAGACCCACAGAAAAATTCAGAACAATTCAAGATAACTATTTAACAGTCGATTCCTTAGACTTTAGCAGATCTTTTGAGATGCAGGCGAACTACAAGCCGATGTGCCATCGCCTACTACAATTTTTTGAAAATGACAAATTACAAATGAAAATAACTCGACTATTTAAAATCAACACCCAATCATTGCATGGCATTTTTCAAGAGCTTTTTGTCGATATATAGGGTTTAATGGGGTCTACTTTGTAAAGTTTGCGAGATTTATTGCAAACTAATAAATTTTGATTGTTTTTCTGAATAAACCGCTGTCGTAAAATTTGACACACCCATACAATTCTGAAAAAAATATATTTCAACAAAATGACAAAGGAGGCAATTCCAGTAATCTTTACAAAAACAGGAAAGGATTATCAATAGGGAAAATGTAAACATTTTGGGGAAAAGCTACTTATAAATGCTCAAATTGGTCAGCATCATGTTCCACACAAGCTGCTAGTCTTCTAGTAAATGAGCCGCGAGCTCTAGCATTGCTCCATAGTTGAACGGAAGGCTTCCGTGATCCTGTTTTTCATATCATCTGCAGTTGTTGGACGACCTCTGAAAACCCTTTTCTTTACGTACCCCCAAAGAAAGAAATGTATAGGAGTAAGACCTGGGAATCACGCGGGCCAAGGAATAGTACCTTCTCTGTCTATCCAACGATTAGGATTGATCCAAAAATGCTCGCACTATCCTATGGTTATGAACTGCAGCACAATAACAGCTTTCTTTTTGGCCGTGTGAGTAGCACCGGAGCTACTCAGGAGCACGAAACACTGGCACCGACCCGTTCTTTTTAGGTCGAGCTTCAAGCTCCGGAGCAACACCAACAACCTTCCCCTGCCACCTCTTGCACTCACCGGGAATTTGGTGTAACAAGCTCTTTTTGGTTATGTTTAATGTTTTTTAGTAGCGCAGTAAATACCTTACATTAATATTAAACTTTATCTAAGAGTAATCAAAACAATATGAATAGTGGAAATGAAAAAGAGTTGCAAATAAATGATTTTTGTGATATTTTGACTATTTATTTTTATTTTAATGTTTTCTAAAATATTTTTTTTTCGAACTTATCTTATGAATATTAAGTTTTTTATTTATCCATTTTGAGTTCAACGACTGTTTAGAGTAAGGGTTTTTTTGTGATATTTCACCAATTTATATTATGTTTCATGAATTTTATTGAACATTTACATTTGAAAAGAGAGTATACTTCATAAATTAAATATTTTATTGAAGACTTGCCGTTGTCTGTTGATTTTTTCTCCAACTTCAGCTTGCATACCAATACCTAAGGATAATTGGCAAGGTACCACAGAGATAGTAAAATTGTTTTCTCGGCAGAAACATTGGGTCGTCCAGCAGAGTACGCAGGATGATATTTTGATTGTCGAAGAGACCTGAAACTTTTAGAGTAAAAATATATTCAATTTTTCAAACAAAAGGATGTATACCAATGATATAAGTTGTCTTTCATGATACGTGAAAATTGGATTTGAATTCATTGTTGTCATATTCCTTCACAGTTTCTACAATATAATTTTCAATTCTGGTACGTTTTCTCCTAGGCCCACCTTCATCAGAATCAGCAAACAAACTGTCCAAAGAGCTAGTAGAGTCTGAACTACTCAAATGGTTACCTGGTCTATCCATTAATGCCTTGAAAAGTTAATACTGATTTAAATCCACTCATCTTTCAATGCTGTTAACTTACCATTATCAACATTTCATTTTCAGAATCTGACATATCTATATAATTGTTAGATTTTTGATTAAGCTTTCTAAAACCCTTCAAATCAATTCAAATTCTTAAACGAAAACAATAAATAGAAAAGAAACAGTATATGTCAATTACTAAATCTTATGCGCATGTGCAAAGTATTCATCCGAAAACACCACTAAAATCCGTTTTATTTGGGAGCAGCTCAGGTGCATCAAACACTGTGCAGCTCAAGTGCACGAAGCCCCAAAAAGAAAGCGTCTAATCGTGTTGCAACCACATGGTCCTGGGAAGATGTTCGCGAAGAAAATGTAAATACCTTTCAGCCATTCATCACATTGTAGAAAAAGCAGGGCCCAATAATGTGATTTCAAATTATTCCTCCCCAAATATTAAGCGACCATCGCTTTTGGTGATCAACAGTCCTCAACCAGTGAGGATTTTCGATTGCATAATAATGCATATTATGTCTGTTGACCGACCCATTGTTTATAAACCTCGTCAATCATGCCATTCATTCGAATACAAAACGCAACTTATTTGCAAAATCATTACCATACAATTCGTGATGTAGGTTCAGCTGATAAGGGCGGAACTTATGTTTTGGTTTTATACTGTGAAATATCCATTTCCGCTATTTTCCTAGTGCCTAAGTGAGGTTGGATTAGTTTATTATTTTGTAATAACTAGCGACTAATTTTTTTCATAATCGTTTCGCACTTGGCCAAGTGCTTCTCCAGTATTTTATTTAATATTTGAGTACTTTTCTGGATCTTGGCAAATCTAGGTATTTGATTGTGAAAGGTATATATATATATATATATATATATATATATATATATATATATATATATATATATATCTCTTTATTTAGTTGAAAAACTAATTCATTTACAATAGTACATACATTGTCACATTATAAATAAAATTAAATTAACATGAAAAAATACAAACAGCCTGATTAAAAATACATGAATACATTGTCACATTATAAATAAAATAAAATTAACATGAAAAAATACAAACAGCCTGATTAAACATACATACATATAGATAAAAAGTTACATAAAAAAGTCATACACAATAATATACTAATTTTTTATTAAGTAATCCTTCAATCGTCTTTTGAATGTATTTATCGAACCACTCTCTTTAATTTCTTGTGGGAGGTCATTAAAACAATCTACTCCTTTATAAAATAATGAATTATGTGTACTATTTTTTTTATATTTTTCAACCTTTATGTTGTTTCTGTTTCTTGTGTTATACTCATGTATGTCAGCCACATAAGTTAATTTATTCTGTAGATATACAGGTGAATATCCAATTTTGATTTTAAAAATAAAGATTAGTGTTTGGTACTCGAAGAGTTTCTTCACTGGTAGCCATTGAAGGGTTTGCAACATATTTGCTATCGGTGTTATCCTCGAACATTGTAAGATTATTCGCATAGCACGATTCTGCATCTTTTGTAGTCTGTTTATTTCATTTTGATTGAGAAAAAATAGAATGGTAGAACAATAATTTAAATGTGGAAGGATTATGGAGTTGTATACTAATAATTTAGACCACTGGCTGAGATATGGGGAACATCTTAAATAGTTGATTTTGTAAGCTACTGTTTTGATAATCTGATTAGCATGTTCTTTGAATTTTAATTTACTGTCAATAGTTACACCCAAGTACACGAATTTGTTTACTTTTCTATATCACTGTCATTCAATCGTAGAAGTAGGTTTCATTATTATGCTCTTTATGTTTCCCTAATAACATCCATTTTGTTTTATTTGCGTTCACCTTTAGCAGATTTGCACAGCAATATCTATACACCCTTTCAAGACTAGCGTTCATAGTATCAACACACTCATGTACATCTTTACTACTAAAGTACAGAAAGGGTGTCGTCGGCAAATAAGTGAATTTTACATTCTTCTGCTATGGTTACAATGTCATTTAAATATATTAGGAATAACAATGGTCCCAAAATAGACCCTTGGGGTACTCCTATATTATTTTGCATTTTATCTGAATAAACTTCATCTAGTTTCAACCTTTGCTGTCTATTGCTTAGATAATTCATGATCCAGTTTAGTGCTATTCCATCAATACCTACAGCTTTCAATCTTTCTAATCAGTCTGCATCTATCTACCGTTTCAAATGCTCTTTGAAGGTCAAGAAATACTGCAATAGTATACTGATTGTTTTCCTCACTTTTCTTCCAGTCTGTTAAAACACATTGTAGCGTAGTTTCACAACTATGTTTGCTCGAAAACCGATTGATACTCACATAGGACCTATTACTCTCAAATAATCCACTATCTGCTCATATACAGCCTTCTCCAATACTTTAGCTGTAGCATTAATCATGTTTATTGGTCTCAATTGAATAGCTTGGTTTGTATTTGGCACTTTTGGTATAGGTATAATAGTAGATAGTTTTGATTCAGTTGGTACTTCACTCTCTCTAAAGAACTGTTGATAATGTTCAACAATGGATTACAAATGGCACTGAAACACTTCTTCAGAGTTCTACACAAATTTCATCGGGCTACTTTTATTTTTCAAGAACCAACAATTCTTTCTAGATCTACCATATTGATAAGACTAAAGTTGGACAATTTATTATGAGTTATTCTTTTAGTAATAGGAAAGCTATAGAAAATTTGTTGTCAATTCCATCAGTTATATTTATTATACTTTTGATATAAAATGTGTTCAGGCCATCTGGTATCAAAGTCATATCAGAAATTATTTCACCATTGCCAAAATCAATAGTTGTAAGATTGTATTCTTTGTTATTATTCGGTACTAATGTCTTCAGTGTTTTCCACATTTCAGTAGGATTGTTCTTATTTGAGTCAATCTTTGTCTCTAAATAGTTCTTCTTCTCCTGTCTAATTGTTTTCACTGCTATATTTCTTTTTGTTTATACTTCTCCCAATTATCCGTTGTTTTATTGACTGCATAATGTTTGTAACTCATATCCCTTTCTTTTTGTAGCTTGCCTCACCTTCTCATTCAGAATTCCTTATAATGTCCAAAGATCTTGACCGGTTTTTTGGGCGACTTCATTCAAAATTGACAATACATTGTCCAAAAATTGTTCATATCTATGATTTAAATCCCTCTCTGTGTAGTTCCATTTTATAAGTTTTAGTTTTGACTCAATTTGTTCATAATCAATATTTTTTCCCTAGTTTCAATTTTGAATGTTTTTGTGTCTTTTGGTAGAATATTTGGTAATGATATTTTTATATTATGGTGTGTACTTATTTTTGGTGAATCAAATACAGTAACATCTAAGTCAGTATTAGGGGAAAACTAGATCTATCATTGACCCTCCTGTAGCAGTTAAATATTTGTTTTGTTTCTCATGTTATTCCTCTTAACAATATGTTAAGACAAACTTCAAATTTTATGAAATGTATTGGGTTCTGGATATGTATTTTGTTTGCTTGTGGTGTGCAACCGATTCCTCAGATGATCATGCGTGTCACATGGTGCATTTCCGAAAAATGGGATTGGCTGAGATGATAAAACAATAGAGTAGAAGAGCCTATCAGATCGATGACATTTCCATTATCACCGCATGTTGACCGTCAACTGTTTCTATGAAAATTGTAGACTGTCAGTTTGGGCGTTAGGAAGTTTATTTTATCTGATAATGTTCATTATATTCTCTTGCAAAATAACTTTGTGCAATGATTATTTATCGGTGATAGCACTCGTTAAAACCGATGATAATAATTGCACTTGTTATATTACCCCGAAAATATAATTCACGTGTCTCATGGTACATTTTCGACCAATGTGATTGGCTGAGATGATAAAACAATAGAGTAGAAGAGGCTATCAAATCGATATATTTCCATTATACGCTTGTTGACCAATAACAATTCTAATGAAAATTTGTAGACTGACAGTTTAA
>JAFIRS010009329.1:0-10322 GCA_018342105.1 Gonioctena quinquepunctata | reverse complement strand
AAAAAATCATTGAGATGTACCTTTATCAATAAAAAACAAGAATTCAAGGGTAATTATAAATCGATACAGGACAACTAAGCAATATATACGCAATTTTTTTTGCAATCTTTTAGCTATGATTAAAATTTTTTTTTCATTTTTTTCCCCCCTTTTTGTTTTTTTTCTTGTTTAGTATTGTTTTTTTTTCCCATTTTTTCTGATTTTTAAAAAACCCCCCTGTCCCTGTAATATTCAAATTCAAAATTATTTATTCTATCTAGTCTGAATGTTTCAAACAATTTTTTCCATTTTTCTTTTTTTCGTGACAATTATGTTTTTTAAAGTTCATATAATTTTTAATAATATGTTCATTGTTTATTTACTTTTTAGCCTTCTCCTGAAGTTGATAAAATTCAACGAAATATTGAGAATTTTAATAAACTAATTATTTTTTATTAGTCACCGACCGCAAACCTGAAAAAACCACCTTTTCCCCTCAATATATTATTATATATATATATATATATATATATATATATAATAAAATTTATATTAATTTATTTATATATTTTTTAATATAATGTTTATAATTAATTATAAAAATTTTTATATTTATTATAATATATATAAAAGGAATTTTTTTTATAAAATATTTAAAATGAAATATTTTGTGGGGTGCCTGTTTTTAATGAAACTCTATTTTACCTTTGGTAAAGTTTTCGAAATAAGTTTATTTCTTCTTCAATCATAAAAAATTATAATATATAATATTTAAAAAAATTTACAGATTATATAAGGAATTAACATTGAAAAAAAGGTATGAAATTTAATATAAAAAAATAAAAGATTTTTTAAAAGAAAGAGGTATATAGGGTGTAATAAAATAGATAATACATTTTTTTTTTATTAAATTTTTTTTTCCCAATACCTAAAATTTTGGGGAAAAAATTATTTTTAAAAAAAAATCAGATTTTTTTTTTAAATTTTTTTTTAATTTTTTCTTTAAATCATTTCTAAAACATCTTTTAATAAATTATTTTTTTATTAAGATTAAAAATATTTGAAAAAATCAATTGAATGTCCTGTATTATTTACATGTTGTGATAAAGCGCAAGCATTTGGTTTAAAGAAAATCGCTTTTGTGAAACAATTCCGATTTTAAATTTATTGAAGAAGAAAAAACTTATTTCAAAAAGTTTTCTAAAAAGTAAAATGGAGTTTGTTTAAAAACATATCTGCATCCCCAAAAATTTTTTTACGTTATATATATATATATATATATATATAAATATATATATATATTTCTTTATATATATCTTTATATATATAATTCTACTGTACGTGTGTTGTCACTGTACTCCTTCTAAACGGCTGGACCGATTTGAATGAATTTTTGTTGGGGTGGCGCCCTGGATGGTTTGGGACTCACGAATCATCCCCCTAAATGTTACAGGGTGGTTGGTCACACCCCTTAATTTTTTTTTTTTTTTTTTCAGAAACTTTTTTTGTTTTTTTTTTTTTATGATACAGCATTAAAAAAAATACTTTTCCAACCCTAAATTTTTAAAACCTTCTACCGATAAACCCCCTATTTTTTTGGCAAAATTTTAATTTTAATTTTGTCATGATTTTAAGAAAAAAAAAAACATATTACTTTTTAATTCCCCCCTTCTACGATCAACCCCTTTTTTAAATTTTTTTTTTTTAGGAAAACGGGATAACGGGAATAACGGGAAAAAAAAAAAGATAACGGGATGACAAGAAAAGGGAAATAACAAAAAAAGGGAAAATAACGGGATAAATAAAACGGGATAACAGGAAAACGGGAAAACCCGGGATAAGGGGAAATAAGGGGAATAAGGGATAAGGGAAAAAAGGGGGAAAAGGGGGATAACAAATAACGGGATAACGAAAAAACGGGATGACAGGAAAAGGGGATAACGGAAAACGGGGAAAAGGACAAAAGGGGAAAAGGGGAAAATATCAAAATTTTCGGGAAAAATATTTTAGAGAACATAGAAATTTGGACAGGACAACGTCTGTCGGGTCCGCTAGTATATATATATATATATATATATATATATATATATATTATATTATATTTATTATTTTTTTGTCATATTTTCAATCAATGACAAGCGCGATCAATGATAGCGGCATCCTATATCGTATATCTTGGGTAAACGTACATTTTTTTTTTTCAGTTCGTGGAGAAGAATAAGTCTCGTTTTTTTTATTTTTTTTATATCGATGCGTACCAAATTTTATACCCAATCCACTGCATTCCAAATTCACTATCACCTGCACCCCAAATTTTTTTTCCGCATATTTTCGACCCCATTTTCCTTTTTCCAGAAGACTTTTTTAAGAGTACAGGTACAAAAAAAACCCCACTTCCATTCCCCGTGTCCCGAACAAAAAAACATATGTCAAAAAAAGTTCCATTAAAAAACATCACATCACCTTTTTTTTCCCCAAAAAAGTTATTCCGAAATTTTCACTATATTGACATTGCCCATTCCGAATCGTCAAACCCCTTTCCCATCGTAATGTTTTTTGGGTGCTCGCCACAACTGACGTAAACCAGAAACATACATGATAAAAAATTTTCCCGGAAAAAAAGTTCAGAACATTGTTATCGTCAAGTGTCGCCCCCATTCAAAAAAGAGTGACGTCACGATTTCAATCCAGGGGCGTATTTTGTCCATATAGAGAAATTTGGGGCCCGGGCGCCAACCCAAAAAAAAATCGCTCCAGTGGCGCAATTTGGGTTGGCACGGTACTTATAAGACAGTGTCGTGAGCCATCCCGGGGGGGGAGTTGAGCCCCACCTGGAGAGTTTTTTTTATTCCACATATTTATTTTATTTATAAAAATATGTAGGGGGAAGTATAGCATTGCGACAAATGAAAATTATTGATGAACGGAGGAAAGAGGTTATTCCCGGCACACGCCGGGAAAGGTTTAAAATAGTTACACCCGAAAAAAAAGACGGAATAAAAAAATTTTTAAAAAAAAAATTAAAAAACACGATTAACAGAATTTTTAAAAACAAAAAAATTTTTTTTTAAAACCGAGAAATAGGGAAATGAAAAAAAAAAAAAAAACCTTTTTGTCTCTAAAAGTCACCTAAAGGGTACGTTTTGGGTTTGGGCCCAAAAAAACAAGCAAAAAGAATTAGGTTTTGGGAAAAAAAGATGTCATTCCCAGTTGGGCGGTGAAAATTTTGATAATTTAATGATATTCGTTTTTTTTTTGTTTGGCGCCGACTCAAAAAAATTTGTTACTTTACATAATTTTTGGAAAAATTTGATTAAATAGGGGAAAGGGTTTTTTTTTTTTTACTTTCATTTTCCATTTTGGGTTTTAATTTTTTTTAAAAATTTTTAAATTTTTTGGTTTTAAACACTAATTACTAAATTTGTTTTTTTAA
This sequence comes from Gonioctena quinquepunctata, assembly GCA_018342105.1. Lineage (NCBI taxonomy): Eukaryota > Metazoa > Arthropoda > Insecta > Coleoptera > Chrysomelidae > Gonioctena > Gonioctena quinquepunctata. The sequence goes on along the minus strand of JAFIRS010009329.1, from coordinate 6,910 downwards.
TCTTCCAAAATACTAACTTTACCCACCCTTTCTTAACTATTAACCCCCTAAAAATATGATTATTTTTCTTTTACTATTTGTTTTTAATATAAAAATTCGTTTTTTTTCTGGTTAGTTTATTTTTAAATTTCTTTGTATATAATTCCATCCTCTCAAAGAAAAATAATGATTGGCGGATGTGGAACAAAAAATAATAAGTAGGATCTGTCATTTCCCAAATCATATGTGTGGCCCCAATGTTCACCAGTGAAAAATCAATTACCCCCTATTTTCCCACCCATAAGGGTGGACAATTCCATTCGAAATCCAAATATGAGGTATACCCTATCTATTAAAAGAAGAATCATCCAAATCGAAGAACCCAGTACAAAGCTGTGCCTGATAGAATCGGTTAACGGGCCAGAATTCAGAGGGTGAGTGATCAATATCCTTCATTTTGCTACCCTAAGGGGTGGATTTCATCTTTTAAATTCAAATGGGACCAACTTCGAAGTACCACTGAAAATTATTGGAATCGGACGTCTCAGTAAAAAGTTATGCGTGATCATACATAAAAAATTATAATAAAAAAAAATATATACGCGTCGACTAGAGAACCTCCTCCTTTTTGGTTTCGTCGGTTGAAAATAAAATAAACCTTCTTAGTCTTAATAACTAAGCTCCTGAACTAATATAAGTAACTAAACATATAGAAACTATCACCAGAAATCTTAGATGTTTGATGTATAAATTCAAACTTCTGAGAACGATACTAGATCTGAATAAACTAAAAACAGTATATCATGCACTGGTAGGTTCTCGATTGAACTATGGTATCGTAGGGTGGGGCGGAGCGATGAATTCACACCTAAAAAAATAAACAATATTCAAAAAAAAATCCTCAAAATAATTCTGATGAGGCCTCATACATTCCCATCTGATGAGGTTTACAATGAAGCCCAAGTTTTTGACATTATAAACAATTGTTTTACCATTGCCCATCGTGGTTCACCAATTCAAAAAACAAACGGAACTTCAATACATTACCCATAACCATAATACGAGGAGATATAATACCTCGTACAAGACTCCATTCTCAGCAAAAACCGTTGGCCAACGCAGTTTTGCCTATCTAGCACCTAGAATGTACCAAATTCTACCTGAAAACCTAACAAAAATTCAAAATATCCAGCAATTCAAAAAAAAACATCAAAATGATAGATATGCAGCTTTGAAAATCATTTTCCAAATCATTTTTTAAATTTATTTTAGTTTTATTCTAGTTTTAACCTAGTTTTATATGTACATTTTAATCAACTTTCATTGATACATCTTATCTACATATTTTATTCATATTTTTTATTCATATTTTTTATCTATACATATTTTATCTATACATTTCATTTACACTTTTTATCTTTACACAACTCACCTATATATTTTATTTTTATATTTCCTACCTTTTATTTATATACATTCTAACGATGCATTTCATACATACAATTCATCTATATGTCCCATCTTCATATTTATGTGTATATATATATATATATATATATATATATATATATATATCGGATTAGGGATTAGGGATTTCCTGTTGAATATTGAGACCGGACAGGTCTCGATATAATTATAATTATATGTAATGAATAAACTAAACAAAATCTCATATTATATGAAAAATAAATAAAGCGTTATGTCTCACGCACAGGCTTGATGCCTTAGTGAGTTTGTGGTTTATTGAATGTAAGCCATATGTAAAAAAAATGTATTCAATTCAATAAACTATTTATTATTAAAAAAAAACTAATTTTGAGTCGGCGCCAAACAAACAAGCAAATGAGTTAGGTGAAGCGTAAAATGATGTCATCGAGATGCGCGGTTGCATGATAATTTTTTTGAAGTAATTTAATGATCTCCGTTGATTGTTTGTTTGGTGCCGACTCAAAATTAGTTACTTACATTAGTTTAGGAGCTCATTTATTGAGACTAAGAAGGTTTCTTTTATTTTTTGCTTTTCAGTTCCATTTATCGTTTAATTTTTTGTTGAAAAGTTTTTATTTTTCAATTTATGGTGGCTGAAATCTACTAGTTACTACCTATTTAATTTTTGATTACTTCCAAAATACTTACCCACCTTACTTCAACTATTAACAGTTAAATAATATTATCTACTTTGATTATTTATTGTTATAAAATATAATATAATTTTTGGTAGTTCTGGTTAGTTTATTTCATCACTTTGTATATAATTTCATCCTTCCATAGAATGATTATTGTGACGAACGGAGGAGAACAAAAATTGCCCCTAGAATTGTCAATTCAACTAAGATGTGTTCCAAAATCACGTGAAAATCAATCATCCCCATTACCTCAAAAGGGTGGATCATCCCAGATTCAAATATGATCAACTATGAGGTATACCCTATCTAATAAAAAAATGATCATCCAAATCGGGCAACCCAGTACAAAGTTATGCCTGATAGAATCGGTTAACGAACCAAAATTCAGAATATCCTCCATTTTGCTACCCTTAGGGTAGGATTTTTTTTCAAATTCAAATGGTACCAACTTTGAAGTACACCCTATCCAATGACAAAAGAATCATCGAACAAAGTTATGCGTGGTTATCCATAAAAAATAATAATAATAATAATACGCGTCGACTAGAGAACCTCCTCCTTTTTGATTTCGTCGGTTAAAAAGGGAATTTTCATTCTCATTCAGAAAGTCGTTTGATTTTTTTATCCAGACTTCATGATGAATGAGATCAAGGAGACTGTTTTCCAAAATTCCAAAACGGAGTGCCCACCAGAAATCATTTATTATATATATATATATATATATATATATATATATATATGCAAGAGTAGCATTGTGTTCTCCCAAGGAATTTTGTCGAAAAAAATTTCACGCTTCCACGATCATCGAGAAGGTCGGAAGAATTTAAGAACACTTTGTAATGACGAAAATTGAAGAAAAGTTTTTTTTTTTGTATTTGTTTATTTGACAATTATAACTTCTCAAGGGCTATGATAGCTTGCTTTGTTCGAAAATATGAACAGGGTTTACATAAAATCAGATGTTGAATCAACTGCGACTGAAAGATGAACTGTAATCACTATCTTCCATCGTTTAATAATAATCAGTTGTATGTAGTTCAATGATCAGCGTGTGCTGTAGCCGGGGAGGTAGCTATTTTCTTTTTCGTTTTTATGGTTGAATATTAAATTTCCAGAAAAATCTTGCTTTTGAATATTCAATTGAGAAAATATTTTCCTTTTAAAAATGATTGTAAAAAATTGTAAATTGTAAAATTGTTTTTAACCGCTTTCTTAGTTGTTTGACCAACCCTCAGAAGTTAATGAAAACTTGTACTAGTTAAGATCACGGGGACCTTACCTTTTATAGTGGGATCCGAAACCACTCTTGGGACCTTGAAAAAATTCTTCACCAGCTGCGGGAATCGAACCCGCGCCAGGTGGAAACAGTTGACATAAGACCGACGCTCGTGCCACTGAGCCACAGGCCCCGATTACGTCCCAAGAAGTTATTTTCAAGAATGAGAAATGTTCACAAAAGTTGATCTCTTTGTCACAAATGATTCCACGTCTGATTTTCCGAACACCCTGTTCATATTATCAAACAAACCATTAGGATATTTTGACCTCGAGGAACTAGGTATACTTTATTAACTATATTACTTGATAGTTCAATATTGTTTTTATAATTTATTGCAAAAAATAGTGATAAGCAATTTCTATAAACATTGCGATGGGTACACTATCTACTCTTTAAAAGAACCTATTTAGGTTAGAAAAAAATCATAAATATATTTTTTGTTCTAAGCTTCCAGCAAAAACTTTCAGATATTTTTTCTTGTTTTTTTTTATTATTATGTATACGAGTTTTGCTTTAAAAAATCAGTCAGTTCATTATACTTGCTTATATAATTTTTCTTATTATATCCTCCTAGGCTTTTTATATATTTTTATGCATAACGCCTTTTTTTTCTTAAATTAACTTTCGAACTGGTCTTTTATTTTCCATAGATGCTTCAAGATCTCTTCAGCATTTTTCATGAAAACAATGTCATTTAACATTAATCTATTGAGAAACTTTCGAACAATTCCTTAGTAACATAGTGTGTTATAAATAGTAGCCTATATGAATATTGGTTCGAATAATTACATAAATAATATGTATTTTTTGAAAAAGTGTATCAAATTTTTTTGCGCCACGGTAGTTTCGAATTTTCGCTACATTGAATTGCATTTTGCAATTTAAATACGGAAATACGTCGCCATCTTGTATACGTGGATCATGGTCTCCGTCCCCAAAAACCTCCAAATACCAATTTTTATTGAAATCGGGCTATAACTACAAATCTCGTCGCCATATTTATGAATTTTAACAAGAAAATCGTGAGCTTTGTCTCCAAAAGCCCCCACTTACTAATTTTGAATAGAATCGAACCATAGTCCCAAAACACTTCGCCATATTAGAGCAGCCATTTTGTTTTTTCTCTAGCAAAAATTCCATAATGCATTGTCATCGGAATTATGAACACCTGCCAAATTTCATGTTAATCGAACAACTAGAAGTGGGTCAAATGTAACTTGTAAGATTTGATTACAAACCCACAGACAGACATCCGGACAAGGTGAAACTAAATAAAAACTCGTAATAAAATAGGTGCGACATCCTTGTTGATGACACGTAATATTTGAGATGGTGAGATACATGCAAGAGTGGTGGTAAGCATTGACGGAATTGGCGAATATATCCGAAGTCCCCCGCCCTAGTGCTCATAAAATTTTTAAGAAAAATAAAATGTATCCTTACGAACCGCAAATTGGGTAGAATTTTGTGAGATAATGTTAAACAAAATTTGTGAGCGATCCAATTTCATTTTGATCGTATGTTTTAGTGACGAATCAAAGTTATTTTTGAACGGGTAATAATGGTATCTTCCCCACATATTCAAAATATTTTCTACCGTTAAGGCTAACTGATGCTCCAGGAGCACCTTCCCATTTTACTTGAAAATGTTCCACTAGCTATTCGACCACGAATGTGGCTTATGCACGATGGTGCGCCTGTCCATTTCAGCATAACTGCTCGTCAGTACTTGGACGTGTATCCAAATCGTTGGATAGGCAGGAGGACCCTCAACCTTGGCCTCCCAGATCTCAGACTTAAACCCTTGGGCTTTTGCATTTGGGTCACCTGAAGTCCTTGGTTTTACGACCCCATTGAATGTGTGAATGATTTGAGGAATCGCATCATTGCAGCCTGCTAAACAATCCAAAACACATCAGGAATATTTCAACGTTTGCGCCAGTCTATGAGACGAAGACTTGATTCCTGTCTAATGGTTGGAGGTGGTCATTTCGAGCAATTTATATAACTCCGTTCCGTTCGATCTTGTCGCCTTTTTTTGGTGTAATAAACATAATTTTCAAAAGGAAGGTTGAGAAAGGAGTATTTTTCAGTGTATAATTTTTATTTAATTACAAAGCTTGGTTAAGCTGAGCGCTTTCGGCTATTTGCCATCATCAGAGCTTCAATCTATAACAGAAAAGAATATTGAAAATTACATTATACAATCAACAAAATACATACTGTCAAATTGAGGTGAGATTCCATCTCTCAAAACATAGTGTACATAATGGGTATTACAACATAAAATGAAATAAAAGTAAATACGTAAGTTCAGCCTTTCGACAACAAACTGGGTTTTGGTAGGAAAAATTGCTAACTTAACGGTAGCAGTAAAATCAATTATAACTATTAGACGTATCACGTTAAAATAAAATAAAATTAGGTAAAATTGCAGATGGTTGACAAAATAGATAAAGACTTGGAATAAAAGTAGATTAATCTTCTTGAGATTCCCAGAAGTGTTTGAACATGGGTTCGAAATTACAGTTTAGGTGTATTTGGGTGTTAGAGCAATTAGTACCATTATTTTTCATTTCGCGTGAAATTTCTAAATCTTCAAGTAGATTCATTCTTTTGAAATTATAATCAGATATATTATGTAATATTCTACTGTTGGATGTCGGTGAGAAGTTATGATTGTTGAATGGAATATGAATAGCGCTCAGCTTAACCAAGCTTTGTAATTAAATAAAAAATTATACACTGAAAAATACTTCTTTCTCAACCTCCCTTTTGAAATAAGAGTGTATACACTTCGCTAGTCTTAAACTCTTGAAACATAATTTTGTTTTGTTTGTATTTTTAATGCGATATTGTACATATTAGAACAAAACATGGTACTAGTACATGCCTACATTAAAAGTTATAACAAGCAGAATAATTTTAAAATACTACGATTGAAGTCACGAGTTGTGCAAACAAAACGTGACAGCCACCTACTAGATTTTTTCGATTCCATTTACAGGAGATCCGTTCAATCACAATGTTGTATTTTATTTTTTTATTAGGAAATTATTGCTTTAACGGATTGGGAATTGGGAAATTATGTTTCGTTAAAAAGTTTTGGTAAAAAATGGAATAGGGGTCGCATGTTTCACCATTTTAAAAGATCACAACAAAACTAAAAAAATATTCAATCAGGTAGCCTTTTTATTGGTGAACACAAATTGCCATTTCTCCAACTCTCCAGCAATATCAAGAAAAAAAATTTTTTTTTCTAATTTTTGGAAGCGTGTAACTTTTCAAGGAAAGGCCTAAGAGCTTTTGTTTACATGAAAGACCCCCTTTAATTTTCGTCAAGGAATCACCCCCTAAACACGTTCGCACTCATTTGGTAACTTTCTAACATTCAACCACCAAATTGTTACCTGTTTGGCAACATTTATTCAGTGCATTCCATTTAAAACGAGCCAACCTGAATAACTTTTGGTACAATGATTTTCAGGAAAAATAAAAAAACACGTCAACAATAGTATACAGGGGG
>JAFIRS010009328.1:0-10325 GCA_018342105.1 Gonioctena quinquepunctata | reverse complement strand
TAGGGATATACTTCTAACGTTGTACTTCAAGTATCAACTGTCACGTTAGATTGGTTATTATGCTGGGGACCAGTCCAATAAAACTTTTTTTACCCACAAAATTTGCAATTAAAAAAAAAAAACCTCAAGTGGTCCCAATCCTGTAGAGTGGCTTTGGGGGACTTAAATCAACATTCATAAGCCTTTATATTCAGAAATTTCTATTTATGAAAAAAAAAGGGTTTTTTTTTGAATAAAAAAAAGGGTAGGTTAAAAGGGGAAACATTCTCAATTGAATATTGACTAGAAAGATTTTTCTGTGAATTAAAAACCAGATAAATGAATTTTTTTTTTGTGACCCCCAAAGAAAAAACTATTCCCCGGAAAAAACCCGGGGGACATTGAACTCATCTGTAGATATTCTAAAAGCCCTAACAAAAAAAAAAAATCTGAGTTGAAAATTTGCTCTTTCATTCAAAGTTATTTGATTTTCTATTCCAGTCTTAATTGAGAACTCATAAAATGAATGGGCAAAGAAGAATGATTTAAAGAGGTACTCACCAGAAATAATTCGTAACATTTTAATAGAGGCATCGATTCACTGGTCTTCAATACATTTTTGTGGCGAAAATCTATTTCATATTAAATTCGGGGGCCCGGGGGAAAAAGGGAAAACATTTTCAAAACAATCTCACTTTGCAAAGATGGAAAAAGTTAAAATCATTTTTTTTGGGAGACACTTTGAAATTAGTGTTGTTTGACTTAAAATTTTTTAACGTGAATACCCCAAAGGGTTTCTTGAAGATGGAAGATAGTGATAAAAGTTTATCTTTCGTCGCAGATGATTCCCACATCTGATTTTATAAAATTTTTCATATTTTCAACAAATCAAAACAGTTCACATCTACCCCAACCGATCTAAAGATCTACTGTTTACCCCTAACTTCTTTTTTTGAAAAATATTTTTATAGGGCCCAAGATCTTCAATAAATCGAGTTCTGAATTACAATGTGGTCCTAATGTTGTGTTTTTAAGGCAAAGTCTTTTCGAAAAACTTATACCTCTAGGAGTTTTTTTTTTAAAAAATTGTTGTCTTTGAGTTTTCTTGTAATTGTTTGCATTTTAATTGTGAAATAAATATATATTATTAAAAGGAAACTTCCCTTTTGGGTATTGACTTTTTTTATCGGGGTTTTTTTCAATTAACAAAAAATTTTTTTAGTCAATATTCTTTGAGAATGTTTCCCCTAAAAATGAACCCCCAAAAGGGGGGTTATCTTGACTATGGAAAAAAAGTCCCCAAAGTTTTTTTTTTCAGTCGCAGATTCCAATCTTTTTTTATGAACACCCTTTTTCATATTTTCAACAAATCAATCTATATTATTATTATTTAATATTTTATTTATGTGTAAAAAACCCAAAACACGGATCATTTTTTTTGGAATATTTGCAATCTAATTTTTTTCAATGCACTTTATTAAAACAACCTAGATGCCCCCTAGGTGGTCCGTTCCAATTTTTTTAAAAAGATTTCGAGGTAGAAGTGATACCCCGGACTGGGGGGTGTTATGAATCAACCCCCCACACCTGTAATACCAGACTTAAAATTATTTAGATTGCGAAAACATTTTTCGGGGCATCGACTATCTAAGGGGCGGTCAAACCGAAACTATGCCCTGGGCAAAAGGAAAAAAATTTCTTTCCCCTCTCAAATACTGGAGTTTGGGGTTTTTGTTTATTCAGGAAGTCCCCCCCTTTTTTGAAGGATTCAAAAATTTTTAAAAGAAAAAAAAAGAATGCACTAAAAAAATGTTAAGAATGTACATATATATTTGGTAAAGTTTACACAAATTATTTTTTTTTGTTCTATAGACGGTAAAGGAAAAAAAAATTCCCCTTAGAAACAAATAGACGGTAGTGTATTGACAGTTAATTTTACAGTTGGCTACAAAATCGAAATAGATCTATTTAAAACAATCTTGACATCCTTTTCAACCGTTTTGAAATAATTATCTTTGAAATCTTTGTTAACGTGAAAATTATGGAAACAGTAGAGACTCATTAGAATTATAAAACTTCAATTTGCCACACCTAATTTGAAAAAAAATTTTTATGACTTCCCGGGGTTTCAAATTTTTTCCTTTGGTAGATTTAAACGACAATTAGTTTTAATTTTAATATTAGGTTAATTTACCCCCGGCAAATGTTTATTTTATTTTATTCCCGATATTAGGGAAAGCATGGGGATAGGTTTTTACTATAAGGCCCCAAACTATCGAATTGAGGTTTTTCCGTTGACTTTCACGTTCTTGTAGGGGAAAAAAAGTAGGAAATTTTGAAAAATCTGGGTTTTTCTGCCTTCACTTGGAGCATCAATTTGGGGAAAAAATGGATTTGAATCTACTTGTTCTTAATTTTTTTTTCAGATCATACTTGCTTTTTAATTGTAATTCTCATCAAATTTTAGATACTGTGATTCGACGGTTTTCTTAACCTCATTTTGAGAGGAAATATTAGGGGGGTAAGACGATATGACGGTTTTTTTTGACCCCCATGCTTTATACTATTCAACCCTACCCATAGGCCTTTGGATAACCATTCCCTCGTTTCCAATTGTCCCAGCTCAATAATTAATAGTTTTGTTTTGGTCATAAAAAATAATAAAACATAATTTTATCCTTTCGAGAAAGAGTTATATTTAATGGGCTGTCATACTTGGTGAATTTATGGGGGTTCTGTGGTAAATTACATTAGAACCGTTCTATAATATCTCATTTATGGGGATGTCAACAAATTGGAATTAATACTATTGTTTACCACGTTAATTTTCCTAGATGAGTATTTATGACCCGGTGTACAAGGGTTATTGATAATGATAGTGATTTTTAAGTGCATTTAATTGTCTTCCATAACGACTTATGGTTTAACAAAATTTATGCTTATCAGCTCTTTTTTTGCGGAGGTCTCTTTTTATTATCTCCTAGTGAATTGGTTTTTCTGTATCAAGTTCATATTAAAGAATATTGTGTTGCTTTTCAGACATAGAGTTTTTTTTAAATTTCGGGGGTTAAAAGTATAGTACTTTAAAATATTTTTATTTTTGTTGAAGCTGCAAAAAGATGAAAAATACTTTCAAACATGACCGAAATGGGAAGTGCGTGAAAGCGGCTGAGTAGTGGGGCAGGGAGACGCGGGGGAAACGTATGTATAATACAACACGCTGTTTGTTATGAATCTGCTCCTACCCGCACCCTGAGCCGCTTTCTCACTCGCCAGTTTTGGTCATGTTTGCAATATTTCTCACCTATTTCGCAGCATTTTAACCAAAATGGAAATATTTTTGTACACTTCAACTCTCAAAAAACTTTCAGAATCATCGAAATCGGACCATCTATCCAGGTCTGCTGCAATAAAGGGCATTAAAAAAATCAAATTGCAATTACGCCAAAACTAATAATCCAACAGTGCCTGAGTTTTCACACATAAAGTACTCATCAATCACTACTATGTCAGGTTTTCAAACAAATAATTGGATTATGAAAAAAAACTGATTCCTTCGGTTTTCTCTGTACTAATTGATCGAATTGTGCTACAGAAATTTTTGCATTTTGATTCTCTAAATTTGTACATTGAGAGTATAGATTCTTCATTAGTTTTAAGTTACAAGTAAAAACGAAAAAAATTAAAAATGGTTTTAAATTTTATAACAAATAAAAATGACAGTTGGGTTAAAAACAGGGTATAACTACGGACTGTCTTCCTTATGATGGCAGAGTCGGTTTCCTGGTAGTATTTTTGTCACGAAAAAATCTCTATTGATTGGTCTATACATGAATAAGTAATTTAGTATACCTGGATTATTTGTTTCAACTTTTTCCTTGCCTGGTACTAGATTCTTTCTTCTTTTCTGTCTAACTGAACATAACAAAAACTATGTGATTAATTTCATTTTTCCATTTTCGTGACTAAAATGTGACATATTTCAACTCAAATTAGTGAGAGAAGTTGTACTTTTAATCACTAGTGATTAAAAATCTTTTTTTCACAAGTGATTAAAAGTGTTACTTAGGTTACCAATAAACAACCATCTTACACATTGCTTATGGCACAGCAACTGTGTCGGATTATTGGTATCGAGAGGGCTGGTTTCCAAATTAAATGCAACACAAGCAACGGTAGCGTAGATTTTTATTCTTAGTAGGCTGATTTCACTTTTGTTTCAACGAGTCAATGACACAATAGTTATTTATGCAACAATTGCAAAATAATTTCTTAAAATTTTTGCGAAAATGGAATAAATCAGATTTAAAACACGTGAGTAAAGCACATTTAATTAGTCGCCTGGTTGAGGCCCTCGCAGCTTCGCTGCTCGGGCGCTCAACATCCAGGTTCGTGGTTAAATGCTTCGCTTCACTCACTTGTCCTAAAAATAGCTATTATTTGTTGGTTATGTCAAGTCCAACAGATAATTACTGTGTTGGCAAACCTGACATTTACGTATTTGAAATCCACTCGATTTAGGGGAAAAAATAGAACCAGTCCTATTTATTTTCATGCCTTAAAAAAATCAACAAAATGTTTCGCGCGCATGCGTATTTGTTTTAAATTTCAGCCAACGGCAGTCATGCAGACAAATAGTCACGAAAAAGGCATAGTGTAATAAGGGTTTTACTCTGCTAGAGCTGTAGGACTGCTAGCACCCAACATATGTCTCTTTACCCTAGAAGTCACATGTATCTTGGGTCTAAATTATTCAATAAGTTCACTCGTTGTTATGGTACCCAACGCTGGATGAATATTTCATAAAAAGAAATTGCTGGACTGTAGTTGTTTTGTTTGTTCTATTTTAGAATAATTAATTACCATTTCATTCCAGTAATAAATTTAACTTTTCAACAAGTGTAGTAAATATTATCATTAACTGTTTATAATAACAATAATAATAATAAATGATTTTATTGACTACAGAATGAGATTACATCGGGGTTATTATAATTCAGTAATCTTACAGCCAAAATAAGGCAGAGTTAATGCTTTGCTCGTACATGAGAGATATGAACAAGCATTCTCTTTCACTCAACCTTAAAAGAAAAAAAACGTAAACATGTATATAAAAAACAAATTATCAACTACGAGAAATCATAAGCTAGTTGAAGGTAAATGTTAAGGTAGTTCCGCCACGAGACAGTTGAATTAGGAAATTATTGAAATTTGGCATACGTATTGTTTAACATGTGAACAACACCTCTATAAAATTTTAACAAGTTTCACCATCCCGAACCCGAGATATATATAATTGAAGTTGACTCAATTAACACGTAACATATGGACCATGCATAGGCAAACAGCACATTATTAATTCTACCGTTAGTACTAAAATTGAGAAGTTTATGAAAAACGAGGAGGAGCTAGAGCAGGATATCACAGATATTGTGAAAGAAAAAATCAAAGTGATTGACCATCTAGTTTGACAGATATAATCAAAACTACTCTCGTTATTCAAAATAGTCCACGGGGAAGCGCACAGCCTAAAGGGGGGGGGGTCATAGAGAAATGCGGATTGTGCCAGGGGACTTTTTAAAGAAGGACGGGGGACCATTGGAGGGTCTGAACGCGAAAAAAAACTCCGTCTCCTAGCTGACCCCATCGATTTTAACGATACTCCCCTTCCCCCCCTTTTTTTCGCGTTTCAAATCGTTCCTAATTCAACTGTCTTGTAGCGGAACTACCTTAAAGGAAAGAAAATGGACAAATCGAATGGGTAAACATTTCAAAAATGTATGGATGAGCCATTAAATTAATATTTTTTTAGCTTTTTTATAAACTCTGGTGGTTTGGTTTGTTTTATTTCGTCAGGAATCCTATTGTAAATAAAGCCTGGTTATCATATAACTGAAGGACGGCTGAAATGAGGCTGTGGAATGGCGGGGTGAGGTTGAACATGATTTGAATCATGAATCAGAAGATGAACGTCTGTTCTAAAAGAATTTTTTTTTTTTTTAAATTGGATATAAACTGCAACAGTGGAGAATTATTTGATTTTCCATATTCAGCCACCGGCGAGGAGAGGTTGAACGTGATTTGAATCATACAATCAGATGATGAACGTCTGTTCTAAAATAAATTTTTTAATTTCTAAGATATGTCGGTTTCTCAGTTTTGATTAAATTGTGATATAAACTGCAACAGTGGAGAATTATTTGATTTTCCATATTCAGCCACCCAATATCGTTCAGATGTTGGCTAATGCGAAGTCTTCTACTCAAACCACAAATAAGTCGAACACATGAATCCTGATTCAAGTTTGACTTTGATATGGCATGACCATAAATTACGTCGGCATAATTAAGATGACTGAGAACAAGAGTCTCGCATAAAATTATTTTATAATTTTATCAAGTATATTCCTATTTGAATAGAGCAACTTAGATCACAACATGCTCTTTTTACATGCTTTATATTAGCTTCACTTGTATGTTTGTTTGTTTGTAACTGACTCCTTTGGGCGCGATTTTGACCCAGACGTACGAATGATATGAAATTTGGCAGGTGTACATAATTCCGGTGACAGTGTATTGAGAAATTTTTGTTTGGAAAAAAGCAAAATGGCGGCTCCAATATGGCGGACGAGTTTTGTGATTATGGTCCGATTCGCTTCAAAATTGGTATCTGAGGGTTTTCGTGGTCAGAGATTATGATTCTTTTATCAAAACTGAAAAATTCAAGATAGCAGCTCCAAAATGGTAGACGAGTTTTGTGATTATGGTCCGATTTATTCAAAATTTGGTAGGGGGTTTTTGGGGTCCAATATTATGATTCTTTTGTAAAAATTAAAAATTCTAGATGGCAGCTTTAAAATGGCGGACGAGTTTTGTGATTATGGTCCAATTCTATTCAAAATTGGTATGTGGGGATTTTTGGGGTCGGAGATTATGATTATTTTGTCAAAATTTAAGCTTCAAGATGGCGGCCCCAAAATAGCGGACGAGTTTTGTGATTATGGTCCGATTCTATTCAAAATTGAAGAATAATAGTTAAAAAAATCAAATAATAATAATAATAGTTTGAAAAACTAAAAAACACGCTAAAAAGTTGAAAATAAATAATAGTTTAAAAACTAAAGAACACGCTTTAATAGAAAACTAAACTAAAAAGTAGAAAATAATTTTAAATGAGTTTGAAATAAGAATACAGTGATTAACAACAAATTTATTTCACCGTAAAAAAGCATGGGGTGCTTTTTAAGATATTTTCATATTGATTCTACTTTTACCAATATCTGTCCATGAAATATTAACAACAATTGACATCAAGCACCCCACGCTTTTTTACGATGAAATAAATTTGTTGTTAATCACTGTATTCTTATTTCAAACTCATTTAAAATTATTTTCTACTTTTTAGTTTAGTTTTCTATTAAAGCTGTTCTTTGTTTTAAACTATTTTTATTTTGATAATTTCCCGGTTGGCTTTTGCCCATGACCCATCCCTTTTTTTCCCCGAATGGAAAGAGTATTTTTATAGATTTATACTCGAGCAAAATTTCTTAAAAAGGGCCCAAGATTCCCCTAAATCGGAATTTTCCTAAATTTTGCCATTAAAAAACCCCGATTCGGGAAAAGACATAGAGTTGGGTTGTTGCATGTAGTGATATTTAAAAAAATTTATATTTTTTCCCAAAAACCATGAAAAAAAAGAATAACCTTGGTCTAATAAAAACCCTTTGGATCACCTTTTTTTCCCTAAAAAGAATTAGGACAGTCATCAATAAAACTGGCTCTAGGAGTTTAATTCCTCTATGATTAATTCTTCAACGCCTTGGGGAAAATCCATAAAACCAGAGCTGTGAGATCATTCTTATCAGAAGCTAGCATGATGTGGTTTTTTAATTTTTTTCCAGAATATCCAGTATTTTTTTTTTGTCCTTGGCTGATGTCAACGAGAAGTGAAATAAAAAAAAGTTCAAATTTATAAAAAAGGGAAAACCCGAAAAATTGTAAGTATATCTTGTTAATGTTTAAGTGTTATTGGGTGATGATTTGTTTAAAAAGGGGTGTGTCATGTGTTGAGAGTTGTGTTGTTGATTGCTTTTCTTGTTATCAAAATTATTTGGAAATTTATATTAATTTTCTGATTTGCTACCTTTTCTCCAACCGATTTTAATTCTTTGAAAATTCTATCAATATTCATGAATGTCAAACTCCCTTAATTTAAATAATATCCGAATCATAAATGTGGAAAGGGGGAAGGACCCACTCAACTGAGTATGTGGTTAATTCATTTTTTCTATTATTATTTTTCTTAATGACCTATTAGTACTCAATTTGTCAATGATTCATATTTCACTAAATAAGTAAATCTAAATTTCCCCGTGTAATTCTGTGTTAAGAAGACATATCAAAAACCCACATATTCAGTCAATATGAGTTTTGAGAATCACACAACAAACCCTTTTGAGAAGATGTCAAGTTATTTGATGAATGGAGGACCCAAAAAAAAATTGTTGATAACGACAATAAAGTCAGAGAAAAAAATGGAATAATAGAAAAAAAAAGGGAAAAAAAATCAGTCAAATTCATTACTTTTTGGTTATATGGCAGAAAAAAAGTAATTTTCAGAATGGGGAATGATCATATCAACTGGGGGAGATTTTATTTTGCACTACGAGAACAAATAAAATAGCTGCACGAGTTTGATTAACTGAAATACCTCAACTGCACTCTGAAATTTGAGTCATATACAGTTGAAAAGTTTGTACACAACTATGCACACACTTTTTTTCTCTATCGCTTCAGCTTTGTGTATGATGTATTCAACAAAATAAGGTTTTTTTTTTACATGGTCATGGGACTAAAAAGGGTCGAAGATCACCCCCCCCCTCATAATGGCAGATTAAAAATTTTTCATTTGATTAGATGGGGAAATTTTACAAAATTACTATCGGAGGATTTCAAAAAAATAGTTCCAATCTCCAAAAAAAAGAGCAATAGCTCATTCGTTTCGGATGCAATTTGAGAAAGATGTTTTTTTTTTTCTGCTGACGAAAATTGCAATTGTTATTAAAAAAACAATTAAAAAAGGGTTAATTTTTGGGAATAACTCAAAAATATAAAAGATAGCAAAAGGAAAAGGACATAAACAAAAAGGGCATTTTCAATAAAAAGTCCCGACTCCCGGAACTGTATTCCATTATTTATAATTTTAAGTTAAAGTGATAATGGAAAAACCCGGGGTGCTTTTTGAAAACTGCAAAAATAATTTTTATAGTATTCAATATCAATTTAAAATTTAAATAAATTATGCTGTGTTTTTATCACTTGAAAGAATAAGGTCACTTTGGAAAAAAAAAAGTTTATTTCTCAATAAGTAGGCATTTGTTAGTCCTTATTTTTTGGACCTCGGTTTTTTTAAAAAAACCTGAATTTTTTAAAATTTATACCCCCGGGGAAAGGATATGGGCCATCCTTTTAACACCATTCTAAACGAATTTTTTGAAATTTGGGGCATTTTATAACAACCATTTCGGATTTGATCCCTTACAATCCAAAAAAGGGGGACTTCCGTTTTTTTTGGGGAAAGCCAGTAACTTTGTTTTTTTAAAAGGAACACCCTGTATATTTTACATATTGAACAACAGGTCAAAAAAAATCCAAACCTTTGTAAAGTCTTTTTAAAACAATTGAAATTAAAATTTTTTTATTTTACCTCCTGGGGAAATGAGATTTGGTGGGGTATTCAAATGATGTAAATAACAGAAAATTTGAATTTTTCCAAAAAATTTTTTTTGTGTCACTTACTGGTTAATTAAACAGTCACACACATTTTATCAAAAAAATTATTTTTCTAAATGGAACCCCTATGGGCCACCTACCTGTTTTCTAGAACATATATTAAGGAAAAAATTACATATCTATTTTATTTCGGTGCAGTAACAAAGTATAAATTAAAAAATAACTAGTTCTGAGGGGTTTTCCTTGCAGTTCAATAATTTTTTTCAACTTAGTAAGCTTGGGAAAAAAAATTTCTGAATCTTGTCAACAATTTGTAAGTTATCTTATAAACGATAATGGTTTTTTTTAAATTCTCTAAAAGTTTTCGACTTCATTCAATGGTTTTTTCCAACCCCGTCGGCGGTTTTGGTAAAACAACATACAAAACGTCCATTTTTTTCCCCCTCATTCTTTTCTGTGTGGGTTCGTTCAGTATAACTGACAAGCGGGGACACTGTTTTAAAAAACATTCTCCGAAATTTGATATATCCTTTCCTTTTGTGAACCTATAATTTTTTTTTTTTTCTACTAAACTAATTAGTAGTAGTAAATTAGTTAATTTGAGTTGAGATGAAA
>JAFIRS010009327.1:0-10329 GCA_018342105.1 Gonioctena quinquepunctata | reverse complement strand
AACCCCTTTTTTCCCACAAATCGAATTTGTTTTTTTTCGGGAAAACACTTCAACATCCTAACATTAGTCACTTCAATATAAAATTGAACCAGAAATGGTAGATCTCAGGTGAAAACAACTACTTTCCTGGAAAAAGAAACATTTGCATTCAATGTCCATTGATATTATAGGGAAGTATGCATGGATTTCAGGTGAATATCATTCAACGTTCTGCGGGTATTTGCCAGGAAAGTAGTTGTTTTTCACCGAGATCTACCATTTCTGGTTCAATTTTATATTGAATCCTTTTGTGAAAAAAACCGTTTAATTCGATTTTCTATTTATTCCACTTCACATGGCACTTATCTTTCACTATATGCTAGACGGGCTTGCCATTCCTACTGAGAAGAAATTTTTATTTAGAAACCTATCGGGGTGGAGATTTCGAGTGTTTCTTTCTGTCACTAGGTACCGCCAGTTGAAGTTTATTTTTTCCGGCGTACCTATAGGTTACAAGCTCGATGATGGTTTGTTAACGTTGTATTCTTACTTCAGCCAGAGTTCTTTGGACCTTTGGCTGGTTGACTATCCGTACTGATGAGGGCCAAGAAGCCTGGAACCGGTATGCGGATTGTTAGGTGAACACGACATAAATTAAACATAATCGAGTTTATCAGAAAAAAACATTTGCATTCAATGTCCATTGATATTATATGGAAGTATGCATGGATTTTCAGGTGAATATCATTCCAACGTTCTTGGTATTTGCCGGGAAAGAGTTGTTTTCACCTGAGATCTACCATTTTCGGTTCAATTTTATATTGAATCCTTTATGTGAAGAAAACCGTTTAATTCGATTTTTCTATTCATTCCACTTCACATGGCACTTATCTTTCACTATATGCTAGACGGGCTTCCCAAATCTACTGAGAAGGAATTTTTTATTTAGAAACCTATCGAGGTGGGAGATTTCGAGTGTTTTTTTCTGTCACTGGTACCGCATTTAAAAAGTTTATTTTTTCCGGCGTACCTATAGGTCTAAAGCTCGATGATGGTTTGTTTACGTTGTGTCTCACTTCAGCCAGAGTCTTGGACCTTAGGCTGGTTGACTACTCTGTACTGATGAGGGCCAAAGCCGAAACCGGTATGCGGATTGTTAGGTGAACACGACAAAAATTTAAAAACATAATCGAGCTTATCAGAAAGAAACATTTGATTCAATGTCCATTGATATTATATGGAAGTATGCATGGATTTCCGGTGAATATCATTCAACGTTCTGCGTGGTATTTGCCAGGAAAGTAGTTGTTTTTCACCTGAGATCTACCATTTTCTGGTTCAATTTTATATTGAACTTTATGTGAAGAAACCGTTTAATTCGATTTTTCTATTCATTCCACTTCACATGGCACTTATCTCTCACTATATGCTAGACGGGCTTGCCACTCCTACTGAGAAGGAATCTTTTATTTAGGAACCTATCGGGGTGGGAGATTTTCGGAGTGTTTTTTTCTGTCACTAGGCACCGCCAGTTAAAGTTTATCTTTTCCGGCGTACCTATAGGTGTTACAAGCTCGATGATGGTTTGTTTACGTTGTGTCTAACTTCAGCCAGAGTTCTTTGGACCTTTGGCTGGTTGACTACTCCGTACTGATGAGGGCCAAGAAGCCTGAAACCGGTATGCGGATTGTTAGGTGAACACGACATAAATTAAACATAATCGAGCTTATCAGAAAGAAACATTTGCATTCAATGTCCATTGATATTATATGGAAGTATGCATGGATTTTCAGGTGAATATCATCCAACTTTTTGCGTGGTATTTGCCAGGAAAGTAGTTATTTTTCACCTGAGATCTACCATTTTCTGGTTCAATTTTATATTGAATCCTTTATGTGAAGAAAACCGTTTAATTCGATTTTTCTATAATCAAACAGATTCAACAATAAATTAACATTTTTCGTTCCCCATATCAAGTGTTGATACTTTCGATGAGCTTCACAAATATCTTCCTGATGCAAAACAATTCAGTTCAGCTTTAAATGATCTAATAATTTGATTCAGTAAATTGAGTGATATTTCCAGTCTCCTGGATTTATTAGATCATTTTAAAATATGAAATGAATACTTATCAGGTACCTTTCTTGACAATATCTCTTTCAGAAAATGGCAGTTTCCAAAATTGGTGGAACTGACATCTATGACTTTATCAGGAGGTCTCTCAGTTGGGTGATGAAAAATTCCCTTCTCATACAATATATATATCATGGCGCCAAAGAGAAAAAGGGACTGATATCTATAGAGCTTGGACAAATCATACTAAGTCAGTCCAATATTTTGTTTCCATTTTGATATTATGTGGAATATAGTATATGGGTACTAATAATTTACTTCTATAATTTATAACCTCCGTTAAAAATACTTTTCAAGAATGTACAAAATATTTTTAATTTTTTTTCCAAACTTTCAAGAATTGCTTATATGAAACAATCCGAATAATGACGAATATATTTTCATCATTGAATTCACATACACGTTAGGAAATAAGGGTTTGAATAGAATATTAAACTTATAATTTGTTTTAGAAACAGCTGAAAAAACGTCAACATATACAGATAGGAAATCAGTGGAGGACGCTATCAAAAAACATGTAGGGAGAGCCACAGTAAGAAATGCATATGAATTAGGAGCTGAATCCGCTAACAATTTTTTTTGTTTCCATGTATCTTTTCTTTGATATAGTATGAATATATTTTGGTAATGTTTCTTACTTGGTTATGTTCCTCTTTGAAAATTGGTCTTATTTACTTTTAATAGTAAACAACTGTACCAAACACTCCTATATGAATATTATTCAATATGTTTGTGAGATATAATCATAAATCATTTAAAAATGAACATTTTATGAATGGTATTTTTTTTAAATTCAATCTCAGATAGATAGTTGGGTACCTGGTCCCTATATCCTATTTGATACTATCAAATTACTCCTCTAGCCGACCTAAAAAAAATCCAATAGAAACTCACTGGATTTCTGATGTACATCCCATGGATTTCCATGGATTAATATATGTTGTATATTCAGAGCTGGAATGGATATAAATTGGATGTCCAATGGAAATCCATTGGATGTCTGATGGGTATTCAATAGATTTTGAACTGGAATGGACATAAAATGGATCTCCATTGGAAATCCATAGGATGTCTCATAGGTATCCAATAGACTTCCAACTGGAATGGACCTAAATTGGATCTCCGATGGAAATCCATCGTATGTCTGATGGGTATCCAATGGACTTCCAATGTATGTCCAATGTTTCGCACATGTATCATCCAATGGATGTCCATTGGACATATACTGGAGAATGCTGTCTTGTGTTGTCTGGGTCATCCATGAATTTCTAATGTTTTCTGGAACCAAGTCATGCCACGAGCCATGGAGTTTCCAAATTTCTTGCATTATAAGTTTAGCTGTAGTGATTACAGAACCCACTAAACCTAATGGATCATAGAGTTTGACTATTTTTGATAAAAGTTATCTCTTAGTGATATTTGGTGAATCATCAATGTCTCTTATGATTGATTGAAATGAGTCTTATTGTGAGTTACAGTGTTAACCTAAAGTTTTTACTGTTGCATCTGGATTCACTGTCAACATGAAGTCATTTGATACTTCCGAATCTGTTACATTTTCCAGAACCTTTGAATTATTGCATCTCCATTTTCTCAAGAGAAATTGACTTCTCGATAGCATCTGTTTCAATTGCGTTGTAATCATAACCGCTACTGATTGTGTAGAGAATCCAGTTATCATATCATCAACATAAAAGTCAGATTTTAAAATTTCTGATGCAATGGAAATAATTTCATTTTCCTTTATAGCAATTTGTTTGAGACATCGGCAAGCTAAAAATGGGGCTGATGTCGTACAATGAGTGACTGTGAGTAATTTGTCTTCATTTCATCTTGAACCTTATTACACCATAAAATGAGTTGGTAGTTTACATCTTTGTCATCGACCAGTATTTACGATACATTTTTGCCAAATCTGCTGTACAATTCCTCTTGTATTATGGGTCCTTTCTTCAAGGTTTGATTCATAGATACAGCGCTTGGTGTCGCTGCAGATCCATCAAAAACGACTCTCAGTTTTATTGTCAGGCTTTCTCCCTTCACAACTGAGTGATGGGGTAGATAACATTGTTCCTTTGGTATACTTTTGATTTCTCTCATATGGCCCAGTGATAAGAATTCATCCAAAACACATTTGTATTCTTCATAGAGTGTGGGATTTTTCATCAACTCTTGTTCCTGAGATTAAAGTCACCTATTATCTAGCGAGTATGATTCACCTAACTTTTCTTTATTTGAATTGAATGGTAGGTTAACTATAACTCGTCCTGTAGAATTTCTGCAGAAATTATCCTTGAAATGTTGCTCACATTCTTCTTTCTCTTTGCTCCACTTCTTTTGCTCATCTATCTCTTCAATTTGCCAGAATTTTTCTATTTGTCTTTCTAGTGCCAAATTGCACACTGTATTATTTATATTAGATGATGAAATTGGTCCTGAAATGATCCATCCAAATCATGTCTGTTTAAATGTTTGGATTCCTTGATGTATCCACTGCATGAAATATCAAAAAATATTTCGGACATAGCAGCAAATCTATCTTTGATGATTTGAAAAATGTTGGATCTGAAAGAATTATATTTCGTAGAATTTTCAGTGAAGACAACTTACCAATGGTAAATTTCAGATATCTTGTTGACTATCAATAATCTCAATGAAACTTTAAAATCATTAAGTTGAAAATCATGTCAAAATTGTTTTTTCAGTTATTGAACTGGAACTTTTCCCAAAATCTGCTACTATGTGATATTTTTCTAGTAGGTAAACCTAACTCATTGCATGTTTGTTTAGTCAGAAAGTTGCATTGGGATCCGGAGTCTAAAAGCACTCTGAACCTTTTTGACTCTCCTATACGCTCAGCAATCATAACTGTGGCTGTTGATAAAATCACTTGGGAAGGTATTTTGTCGAAGGTATGTGATAAAACTGAACTAAATTAGTTTGGCTTGAAAAATGGCTGTTTGACTTATTCCCTCTGTAGAATGATTTTGATGTTCATTACTATGACTTTGAGTCTGATCTGGCTGAATGGAAGAATGTTTGGTGAAATTTTCTAGATGAAGTGAAGTAGCATGCTTTTTCTTACATTTTTCACATTTTCCACTTTCACAAGTAGTGATCTGATGATCTTTTTTCAGAAAGTTGTAACACCTATTGCTTTTTCTAATGTAGTTTGATATTTCTTGTATTGTCATATCTGGAAAAATTCTGCATGAATAAATTTTATGTGACTGATTGCACATATCACATTTTTCGACTGTAGTAACGAACGATTTTCAATGAGCCTGTTTGCTATGTGATGATTTTTCGGTGTATCATATGATTTTTCGTAAGTTTCGACTCTTACACTTTCATTTTTATGAATAGCTTCTAGTAATCTACATCTTTGTTCAAGAAATTTGATGAATTCATCTCGTGATGGCATTTCTGTATCTGCTGTTTTTGAAAGTATTGTTTTCATTCTTCTAATGTATTATAGTCCAGTTTTTGATTTATTATGTGGATAACCAAACGATCCCATAAATTCACTGGCTGCTTCAACATTTCTAAAGCTCGCAACTGTTTTGGTACGGAATCTACCAAATTATGCAATACCTTGTAAGATTCTCATGTGAAATCTTGTATGTCAAAAAATGCTTTGATATGAGTAGATACCATCGATTTGGCGTTGTGATATCTTTTCTGTAATGACTCCCATGCTACTGAATAATTATCATCAGAAATTTCAAGGGACCTAATGACATTGAGGGCTCCACCTTGTAATGGAGAGTTCAAGTATAGAAATTTTCTAACATTAATGATTTTTGATTTATTATAAATGACTGCTTCAAATGTGTCCCTGAATTAACTCCATTCATCATATGATCCGTCAAAAGTTGGTAGATTTATTGGAGGGAGGTTGATATGATCAACTGCAGACGCTTGATGTGACTGTTATTATTGTGAACTGCTAGAAGAATTTGCTGCACTTGAAGTTACTGTATTTACTTGAAATTGCTTTTCTGACAATTCAAAATATGAATTTTCGAATTTATCCCAAACATCTACTCCACTGGTATCTGTCAAGAGTTGAATTTTCATTTGAATGTCTTGGAACTGTTCGTACGGAGATTGAAATTTTTTAAATCAGGATTTTAACTGGTTTTTTCCAGATGTGGAAACATCAAATGAATATAAAAAGTTGTTGAATCTAGTAATTTGTCCTTTTAGAAAACGTCTCTTATGTTTCAAGGCTTTCACTTGATTTGCCTGATCCAAATATTCTTCGTTTGGCATGATAATTATTGAAAGATCGATATTTCAGGAATGAAGGATTGATATGTAATTATAGGGATGGAAGAGGGAATAAGAGGAGACTCACTTACTTTTCTTCGTCAATTTTTGCAATGATCTGCTGCAGTAATCAGTCTGAACAACTCTGTGATAACACCTACTGTTCACAATTCCCGACAAAACGTTCTTGGTTTATCACGATTACGCACGAATGTTTTCACGCGGCACGGGATACCACTATGCTGCTCATAACTGTTCCAATGTTCTTACGATGAAAATGATTTTCCACTAATCATTGACTCTTATTCAGCTATTTGAGGGACCATAAATAAACTTTTGAACAAAATTTATCCAAATCTGTACACAATGCAAATATAAAGTTGAATTATGTAGTCGCTGATAGTTACCAATATCTCTTGATGATGATTTTTTTAAATTGATTTTTCCATCTTACATTCTACAAAATCAGGACCGTTCTTGCACAGCAACACAACACAAATTGTCTAGAGGTAAAAGTATTCAAGGCGTCAAGTAAAGTATTCAAAAACCAAAAGAAAAAGCAAAAATCATACAAAACGTAGTCGATAGAAATAAATTCGAAACACTTTCGGATAGTAAAGGGGAAGACCAGGATGAGAAATATACAGAGAAAAGCGTAAAACAAACACAACAAGAAGTAAGTAAAGCACAAAAACCGAAACAAATATTGAATCAACTGGGAAAAAAAATTCAAGCCACCTCCCATAATAATAGTGGAGTCCCTCGCTTTGGACAGCAAATCAACTGAGGCTACAAACAAGGCGATCAGCGGACATTCCTTCAAACATTCGGAACAAAGTACCATAACTCAAACTAAAGATAAAGGAGATTATACCAAGATAAAAGACTATCTGCAAATCGCAAAAATAGGGCATTATACTTTTACAGAAGCGGAAAATATAACTCATGATTCCATCATAAGGGGACTGGACTCCGATTCAACAGTCAAGGAAGTAAAAGAAGACTTCGAAAAAACCCATGAAAATCATAAAAGTGTATCGACTAAGAACAGAATACATGCCACTTCTCATGGTGACAACCCCAAAAAATGTAACCATAGAAGACCCTCAAAAAAAACTCTATCAAAGAATTTCTTGGGAAATGCGAAAGAAAGACAGAAAAATTTTACAATGTCACCGATGCCAGAGGTGGAGGCATGCTACAACAAATGGCTTCGCTGAAATGACTCAAGTGTGCACAAAATCACTGGACTAGAGCCTGCAGAAAGTCGATGAATGAATATGCAAAATGTGTGAATCGAAGAGGCCCCCATCCCGCCAATTATACTGATTGCGGAATTTACCAGAGGAAAATACAAGCACTGGAGGACAGGAAACAACAACATAATCTAGGCAAGAGATATCGAGAGGCCCCAACCTTTGCATGATTGAGTTATTAGACTGATGTCTGGATCATTATTGAAACCAACTCCGTAGAATATCCAGTCGAAGCGGGTATCCCACAGGGTTCGTGCCAATCTCCACATCTGTACTCCCTGTGTATGTGTGATTCTTCAATGTTCGAGCGGACGAATGTTGCGATATACGCGGACGACACCACAATATACGCGCATTCGTTCGCTGGTGAAGTTGCAGCTGGACAGCTGTAGATTCACTTAGAATGGAAAATCATACTGTATATGGAGGTTGAAATTATTGGCTCGAAAACAGAACTAATAAATTTTTCAAAGAAATTTACAAATAATAAACTTTTTAGGAAAATCAATACAAATAAAAATTATTATTTTTTTAATACAAGCTTCCACATATACAAATGCACTAAAAATGAAAAATTAATTTCATTCATTGTTTAATCAAGGTTTCTCTGTGAGAAACAGATTCAAAATCTTGCCGCGCAAGATTACCTAATTTGTATCCGCGGCAAGCTTTTGAATCTGTTACTCACAGAATAACCTAGATCAAACAATGAAAGAAATTATGTTTTCCCTTTCAGTGGATTTGTATAAATAAAAGCTTGTATTTGATTTCTTTTTATTTTTATTTTCTACTTTTCAGTCCTATTTTTATCACCAACTAATAAAAACTTGAAAGATAAGTGCCATGTGAAGTGGAATGAATAGAAAAAATCGAATTAAACGGTTTTCTTCACATGAAGGATTCAATATAAAATTGAACCAGAAAATGGTAGATCTCAGGTGAAAAACAACTACTTTCCTGGCAAATACCACGCAGAACGTTGAATGATATTCACCTGAAAATCCATGCATACTTCCATATAATATCAATGGACATTGAATGCAAATGTTTCTTTCTGATAAGCTCGATTATGTTTAATTTATGTCGTGTTCACCTAACAATCCGCATACCGGTTTCAGGCTCCTTGGCCCTCATCAGTACGGAGTAGTCAACCAGCCAAAGGTCCAAAGAACTCTGGCTGAAGTGAGACACAACGTAAACAAACCATCATCGAGCTTGTAAACCCATAGGTACGCCGAAAAGATAAACTTTAACTGGCGGTACCTAGTGACAGAAAGAAATACTTCGAAAATCTCCCACCTCGATAGGTTTCTAAATGAAGATTCCTTCTCAGTAGGAAATGGCAAGCCCGTCTAGCATATAGTGAAGATAAGTGCCATGTGAAGTGGAATGAATAGAAAAATCGATTAAACGGTTTTCTTCACAAGGATTAAATAAATTGAACCAGAAAATGGTAGATCTCAGGTGAAAAACAACTACTTTCCTGGCAAATACCCCGCAGAACGTTGAATGATATTCACCTGAAAATCATACATACTTCCATATAATATCAATGGACATTGAATGCAAATGTTTTTTCTGATAAGCTCCCTTATGTTTAATTTATGTCGTGTTCACTCAATCCGCATACCGGTTTCAGGCTTTTGGGCCCCCATCAGTCGGTAGAAAATAAAGTCCAAAGACTCTCTGAAGTGAGCACAATAAACAAACCATCATCGAGCTTGTAAACTTAGTGCCGAAAATAAACTTTAACTGGCGGTACCTAGTGACGGAAGAAAAACTCGAAAATCTCCACTGATAGGTTTCTGAATAAAATTCTTTCAGTGGGGTGGCGCCCGTCTAGAATATAGTGGAAGATAAGTGCCTGTGAGGTGGAATGAATAGAAATCGAATTAACGGTTTTTCTTCATAAAGGATTCAATATAAAATTGAACCGAAATGGTAGATTCAGGTGAAAACAACTACTTTTCTGGCGAACCACGCAGAACGTTGAATGATATTCACCTGAAAATCCATGCATACTTCCATATAATATCAATGGACATTGAATGCAAATGTTTCTTTCTGATAAGCTCGATTATGTTTAATTTATGTCGTGTTCACCTAACAATCCGCATACCGGTTTCAGGCTTCTTGGCCCTCATCAGTACGGAGTAGTCAACCAGCCAAAGGTCCAAAGAACTCTGGCTGAAGTGAAACACAAGGTAAATAAACCATCTTCGAGCTTGTAACACCTATAGGTACTCCGGAAAAGATACTTATCTTTCACTATATGCTAGACGGGCTTGCCACTCCTACTGAGAAGGAATCTTTTATTTAGAAACCTATCGAGGTGGGAGATTTTCGGAGTGTTTCTTTCTGTCACTAGGTACCGCCAGTTAAAGATTATCTTTTCCGCGTACCTATAGGTGTTACAAGCTCGATGATGGTTTGTTTACGTTGTGTCTCACTTCAGCCAGAGTTCTTTTGGGCCTTTGGCTGGTTGACTACTCCACTGATGAGGGCCAAGAGCTCTGAAACCGGTATATTGTTAGGTGAACACGACATAAATTAAACATAATCGAGCTTATCGAAAGAAACATTTGCATTCCAATGTCCATTGATATTATATGGAAGCATGTATGGATTTTCAGGTGAATATCATTCAACGTTCTGCCTGTATTTGCCAGGAAAGTAGTTGTTTCTCACC
>JAFIRS010009326.1:0-10334 GCA_018342105.1 Gonioctena quinquepunctata | reverse complement strand
GAAAGTTCTATTTATTTTGAAGGGGAATTTTCCCTTTTTCTTTTGACAAATTTTCGGGCCCCCTTTTAAATCATTATTTTTCCCAAATTTTCCCCTTAGTTGTCTTAGGAAACTTCTTTTTCATCACAAGACAAAAATTTAAAAGTTTTTTTTTTACTTCGGGGACTAAAGAATGGTATTGTGAGTTGAGGAAGACCCATTTTCTAAACCCCAAAAAATCAGAATAATTTTCAAGTTTCCCGGGCCTTTTTAAAAAAGACGCCCCCGAGGGTTATCTAAATTCAGTTGAAAAAAATTAGAAAAGTTGCATGTTAGAACAGTCGAATGATGTTGAGGGGGAAAAAAATTCAGCTATTTTGGGAAACCCAAACCCCCTTTGAAGTTTCCCTGGCACCAAAACCAAAAATACCAATTTTAAAATTTGGGAGGGTAAAGCAACAATTCTGGAGCCACCATGCGGGAAGACCCGGTAATAGGGTTGAAAGGATGCAAAAATCAGATGTAACCCCCGCGCCCGAAAGATAAACCTTCCCATCGATTTTAGAAATCCGTTCATTTTTTCAACAAATCATTTATCATACCCCCATTTTTTAAGTAAAAAAACCCAAATTTTTAAAGGTCCCAAAAAAGAAATGTTTCTAACTTTTAAATCAATGCAAAGGATATTGTTTTGTGTGTTTCCCTTTTCCCTTCCCTTTTTGATGATCGTGGGCGTGAAATGTTTTTCGTCGACAAAATGTATTAAGACCCAGTGAAGGGATGCGTTTTTTGCGTCAATGATGAATGATTTCTGGGGGCTCCCTCTTTGAAAACATTTTCCCCTTTCATTTTTATGAGTTCTCAATTAAGACGGGAATAAAAAAATCAAATAACTATCTGAAAAAAAAATGCAAATTTTCAATTTCGATTTTTCTTTGTTCTATTGGGGTTTTTTTTAGAATATCTACGATGTAGTTAAAGTCCAGCGTTTTTAGCCGGGAAGTAGTTGTTTTCTTAACTTCACAAAAAAATCCCTTTTTTTATCGGGGTTTTTCATTCCACAGAAAAAAATTTCATTCAATATTCAATTGAGAATGTTTTTTTTAACACGGGAAAAATTTATTTTCAAATTACAATTTGCACATCATGTATGATTTCAGCGCAATTTTGAGGGAAAGGGGGATTTCTAATTTCAAGATTTTCGCCAAACAATATGCAAATTTTTGAATGAAAGCTTGTGACTCAACTAGGTTGGGGAATTGAGCACTCACACCGGTTGGGTATTTTGCATGGGGAGATGAGAGGACATACTATGGGACATCCATTGTGGGATCCCCCATCAGGAGGGGGGGGTCGCGTTCTTGACAGCCGAAATTACAATGTTCGTTTAAATCGATTGAAAGGGGATTAAACGCCGACTTGCCGGCGTAATCAAACCATCAGGACGGATCACCAGGGCCCCACTTTCGGACTCAAGAAATTGATACAATGATGGAGCGTTTAATGTATGTCGCCCCGTTATACTTTGTGGTCATGGGAACTTTTTTGTATTAGAACGGGAGGTAATGCAGGGTTTTTGGTCCTTTTATTTTTTATTTTGGCATTCAGGTTTTTACATAATAAAATTTGGGGAATCAATGTTCAACTGAAAACAAAAATACTTTTTTATTTTTTTTTAGTGGGTGAGATAATTTTTACCCACTTGGTAGTGGGAAATGGATTTCCAATTTTTGTATCGTGCACCAAATGGTGATTTCAAACTATTTCTATCCGAACTTGATTCAATATTAACTGAGCTTACTAAAGATAATGGAAAAGTTGTGTTATGTGGAGACTTCAACGTAAACCTATCTGCAGATACCTCTAGCAGAAATGACTTGATTAATCTCTTAACTTCTTTCAACCTCTCCCAAACCGTAGAAAGCCCAACTAGAATTGATAAAAACTCGGCCCCCTGTATGGACAATATTTTTGTAAATTTCGATATGTTCCTAATTGAAAAAAATCAATTCATCGATCTTTTTATCGAAAAAATGTTTTAGATCTCCGCTTCAAAAAAGAGAGAAGTATCTTCAAAGTTTTTTTCCCAAAACCAAGATAAATTCAATCATGAAATTGCAGAAACTTGTTCATATTACACAAAACCTTCTCCATATGAGCTGAAATTGATGATATCAGGTAGTAGAAAAAAAAATCAAAATTTTTGAAAAATAAAACAGAAAAACACTGGTTAACCAAAGGGAATAGAAGTCCCTTTGCATAAAAAATATGGTTCTGTAGAGGAGTAGATAACGAAATACTAAACAGGTTCAAAAAAAAATACTATATAGTGAAAAAAGTTATAGCCAATGCTAGAGTTTTGTTTTTGGAAAAGAAAATTATATCCAGCGATAATGAAATTAAAAAAACTTGGGAAATCATAAACAAAGAAAAAAAAAGGACTTTTGATCAAAAAAATCTATGAAAATTCCTGAAAGTGAGGATTCCAACTTATTCAAGAATAACTTCAATGAGTACTTCTTGAACGCAATCGAGACCGATGGAGAAATAAATGAAAATAAAATCAGGGCTTGTGTGAATAATCAGAATTGTCCGAATGACAGAACATTCTTTGTCTATCCGCAGATTTAACGGATTTCACAGTTGTCCGATCTTTAAACTAAAAACTTTGCGCCGGATATAATAATATTTCATCGAAACTGTTGAAAAATATTCTACAACCTAGCTGCTCTGAATTGGTGAAACTCTGTAATGAGTCTCTCAGTCAAGGTATATTCCCGAAATGCTTAAGAAAATCTCACGTGGTTCCGATATTCAAAAAAGGAGATGGGGAAGAATTTGAAATTTATAGACCGATATCACTCTCATCAACAATCTCTAAACCCTTGGATTATTAAATGATTGTCAACATGGATTCCTTTCCTGGCGGCAAATCGACATCATTCGCCTCTCATGACATTTGCAATAAAATAATAACAAATGTGGATAAGAAGCTCCTAACTATCGGTATCGCATGTGATTTCGCGAAGGCTTTCGCCAGCGCAAACTTCAACATATTGCTAGAAAAATTGCATCACTATGGCATTCGAGGAATTGCCCTGGATTGGTTCACTAGTCATCTGGATAATGGGAGAATGGGAGAATGGGGAAACATTAGATGTGGGGTACCACAAGGATCTATATTGGGCCCCTTACCCTTTCTAATTTTTATTAACAATCTTCCGAGAAATTGTGGTGATGCAACTCCCGTGTTGTATGCAGATGGTACTCTTTTCATTGTTGAAAGCCGTGACAAAACCTCCTCGGAGGAAAAAATTACTATTTGTCTGAACAGTATTGTTGGATGGTGTGTAACAAATAAAATAAAAACCAATTTCGAAAAAACTTTCCAATTTACCATTTGAATTGAAACCTGCCAAAACGATAAAATGTCTGGGTTTACAGCTTGATCGCTACTTGTCATGGAACATGGAACACATCAAATT
The DNA here is from genome assembly GCA_018342105.1 of Gonioctena quinquepunctata. Classification (NCBI taxonomy): domain Eukaryota; kingdom Metazoa; phylum Arthropoda; class Insecta; order Coleoptera; family Chrysomelidae; genus Gonioctena; species Gonioctena quinquepunctata. Next base: position 6,870 of record JAFIRS010009326.1, on the reverse strand, counting down.
AACGAATATTAAACTCAGCAGATCTTGTTACTGTCTACGTGCACTTTCTAATAGAAGTTAGTGAAAACGTTTTAAAAATTGTTCATTATGCAAACTCCATATCTCATATGTCATATGGCCTAATCCACTGGGAAATAAGTTCTGATTGGCAGTCATCTTTTGTGTTACAAAAAACAGCAATAAGAATAATACAAAATTGAAAAGAAAAGAATCCTGTAGGAATCATTTCATAGAAATGATGAAAACCTTTTAACAAAAAATTAAACCGACGAAAAACGGAACTGAAAAGTAAAAAATAAAATAAACCTTCTTTGTCTCAATAACTAAGCTCCTAAACTAATGTAAGTAACTAATTTTGAGTCGGCGCCAAACAAACAAGCAAAAAGAATTAGGTAGGCGTAAAATGATGGCATCGAGTTGCGCGGTGACATTCGATAATTTTTGAAGTAATTCAATGATCTGTTGATTGTCGCTTCGCCGACTAAATTCATTACATTAGTTTAGGAGCTCAGTTATTGAGACTAAGAAGATTTATTTTATTTTATAATTTTCATTTCCGTATTTCGTCGGTTTAATTTTTTGTTAAAAAGTTCTTATTGTTCAATTGTTTGTGGCTGAAATCTACTAATTACTACCTATTTGTTTTTTGATTACTTCCAAAATACTTACTTACCCACCTTACTTCAACTTTTACCAGTTAAATAATATGATTATCTACTTTTACTATTTGTTGTATTATAAAATATGTTTGTTGTTCTGGTTAGTTTATTTCATTACTTTGTAAATCATTCCGTCCTCTCATAGAATATAATGATTGTGATGGATGTAGAACAAAAATAATGACAGTAGCGATCTGTCATTGTCAACTAAATATGTGTGTGCCAATGTTCACAAGTGAAAAATCAATTATTCCCTATTTTTCTACTCGTAAATCCAAATATGAGGTATACCCTATCTATTAAAAAAAGAATCTTCCAAATCGAAGTTATGCCTGATAGAATCGGTTAACGGACCAGAATTCAGAGGGTGAGTGATCAATATCCTTCATTTTGCTACCCTTCGGGGTGGATTTCATCTTTGAAATTCAAATGGGACCAACTTCAAAGTGAACCCTATCCACTGAGAAAAGAATTATCGGAATCGGACGTCTCACTAAAAAGTTATTCGTGATCATACAAAAAAAAAATATTCGCGTCGACTAGAGAACCTCCTCCATTTTGGTTTCGTCGGTTAAAAATTCGCACTTTACCAAGTTTATATATAAACAATATCTCAATCCTTGTACATAATAACAAATTTTTTTATAATTTCGCTATCTTCCAAACCCGACAATCTTCCAATTCACTCATTTTACCCCCCCCCATACCACAACTTTATTCCAAAAGAGTGCTTACTACATGGGTGCTAAGCTATACAGTATGCTTCCAAACCAAATGAAAAATTTCAATTCAAGACTATTCAAAAATTAAATGAAAGAAACCTTAATTGCTAAAGCTATTCAGTTAACGAATATTTTACCGATAATAATTTATCCCCAAATGATAATGTTTGATGTTCGATTTTGTACTTATCCTATTTTCATTATTTGCTATGTCTGTTTTGTGTTTATTCATGTACTTATTTGTGTTAGAAATTTTTTATGTATTCATTAAGGGTATATTTGTGAAAACTCGAATTTTCCCATACATGTATATCATACTTTCTGGAAATAAATCTATTCTATTCTACAGACGACCGTACTGTACGTTTTGATACCTCCATGATCTGCCCTGTATCTGATTCGTCGGCTTTCTCGATACCTGCAATTTCCTGATATACTGGCACCTAGATTGGCTTGTCGCGGTTTTGTTCTGCCAGTGTTCTCAAGTTAAAATGAGGGTTGAATGAATGAACGAATTTTCAAGTTGGGGTCATAAAAATTGGTATTTGAGGTTTTTGTAACAAATAAAGAAATACCCGCGTCAGTGTTTTTAGAAATTAACCCTCAAAGAAGGGAAATGGGGAATGTGAGTTTGTATGAAAGTTGCGTTAGCTTTTACGTTAGGGTCATTGGTGTTTGCGGTATTTATAACAAATAAAGAAATACCTGTTTCTGTGTTTTTATAAATTCAACCCATATAGGGGTGAAATGGATGGTGAAAGTTTGTATGAGGCGTCCGTTAGTTTTTAAGTTAGGGTCATAAAAATTTGTATTTGAGGTCTTTGTTACGAATAAAGAAATACGTGTTTCAGTGTTTTTAGAAATTCGATGGATTCGTTAGTTTTTCAAGAAAAAAAACAGACGAACTATTTCACAATTCCAACGTACCTGATACTTCGTATGTTAATGACGATGACATTAAATTCATATTACCTGAAACTACAGTACTGCAAGACAACAATCTTGTTTTGAGTTTTGGATTAGTCACATTTAAATTTACGTTAATTTGTTGTCTTACTTGTATTTTTTAGAGTTTCGTTTTATCAAGTTTTATATTGTAAGAAGATTTCATCTTTTTACTTTCTGTATACGGAAATTTTGTTTTCTTTGAACCGTTTGAATAAACACTATTATACACAATTGTGTAGGAATATGTTAAAATGTTATTTGTGTTTTCATTTCGTAATTTAACATAATATAAACCTTTGATCCACTGTTGAGTAGTGAGCGATTCAGTGAGTACCATCCGGGGTACACAGTGGATCAATTATATTTTTTTTAAGCAAACTTTGTCTTTTTTCAAAACCCTGTACGATGGTAGAAACATTATAATTTGGGAACCAGATACATTAGTCGACCTCTGCTAGAATTCACAGCAATTCCGGTTGTAAATGTGGAAAATAAGGACTCGTTAAAAATACTGTTCCACTGTTAACCATTTTTAACCAACGAAACCAAAAAGGAGGAGGTTCTCTAGTCGAGAGTATATTTTTTTTCCATGTATTACGACGCATAACTTTTTACTGAGACGTCCGATTCCGATAACTTTTTTCTAAATGGATAGGGTGTACTTCAAAGTTGGTCCCATTTGAATTTAAAATATTAAATCCACCCATGAGGGCATCAAAATGAAGGATATTGATCACTCACCCTCTGATTTCTGGTCCGTTAACCGATTCTATCAGGCATAACTTTGTACTGCGTTCTTCGATTTGGATGATTCTATTTTTATTAGATAGGGTATACCTCATAGTTGATTGATTTCGAATGTAATTATCCACCCTTACGGGTAGAAAAATAGGGGATAACTGATTTTTCACTTGTGAACATTGGCCCACATATGTAGTTGACAATGACAGATCGCTATTGTCATTATTTTTGTTCTCCTACATTCGTCAGAATCATTATATTCTATGAGGGATGGAAATGATATACAAAGTAATGAAATAAACAACCAGAACAAAAAAAATAATTTATATTACAACAAATAGTAAAAGTAGATAACTTTATTTAACGGTAATAGTTGAAAGGTGGGTAAGTAAGTATTTTGAAAGTAAAAAAAAAAAAAGTAGGTAGTAAGTAGTAGATTTCAGCCACAAAAATTGAAAATAAAATTTTCAATCGATTAAACCGACATGCGTAAAATAGGTACCTTTTGTTCACCAAGCTCCTAACAATGTGATAACTGGATTTTGAGTCAGCGCCAAACGAACAATCAACAAAGATCATTAAATTACTTCAAAAAACTTATCAGAATGTCACCGCGCAACTCGTTCTTTTGGCGTTTGTTTGGCGCCGACTCAAAATTAGTTACTTATATTTGTTTAGGAGCTTAGTTAATGAGACTAAGAAGGTTTATTTTATTTTTTACTTTTCAGTTCCGTATTTCGTCGGTTTAATTTTTTGTTAAAAAGTTTTACCCTATGTTATTTTGGTTGCCCCGGCCTTGCCTCTTTGCCTCGAAACGGATTTGTGCATTTGTGAAATATTTTTCCATTTCCGAGATAATATTCCCACTAGCAACTTTTTTTGAATTTGACAAACTTTATTTTGGAAAATTCATTGAGTCAAATGGCTATTAGTATGAGTGCGTTAATCTTCATGGAGATACTTTTTTCACACATGAATCTGGAATAGTCTTGTTCAAACACAATTTCTCCGGAGTTGGAAACATTTTCTCCTAGTCAAGCACAAGGTACTGAAAAAAGACTAACCCTGTATACAGGGTGATTCAAAAGTACTTTGACAAACTTCAGGAGGTTATTTCTCACAATTTTCTAATATGAATTATCCAAATAAATATATGTCCGGAAACGCTTCGTTTCCAAGATACAGCGTGTTGAAGTTTTATTTTTATTTTCGTTTTTTTTTTTAAATAACTTTTGAAATACCAAGCTTATTTGAACGAAAATTGGTATTGAGGTGTCGAATTCGAAACTGATGTTATTATTGCTCTTACTCATAGGAACCGCCACCTATACGTCTTTTTTTTTAAGAGTCATAACTATTTTAGCATACTTCTAGCACATTTTACATTGAAAAAATCAATTCCTCTATCATATCTACGTAAGAAAGCTACCCCTGTTACAAGTCGCTATAAGCAAACGTTTTCTAGATATTTGGACTTGAAAATTTCTAGTCGATTATTTGATAATCGATGCGTGTTGAAGTTATTACCATCATTTTGCATTTTTCACGAAGTTAGGAAATAAATTTGACGTTTAAGTAGGTTTTGTTTTTTGTAGGGGCGCCACCTATTCTATTTATTTTACTCGTTTGAAATAGTTATTTTATATCAAGGGTGCAAAAATCTGTATTTGTTTTAATAAAATTTGTAAGAAATATCAACATTTTATTTCAAGAAATTTTGAATATGTAGAATAAAATAAAATGAAGGAAAATGTATAAAAATTTCAAAGTGTCCACCTTCAGCGAAGATACAGGCATTCAATCTTCTAGTCATTGAATCTCGTCCCGCTCAAAAATTATTGGTGTGTTTCTTATTGTTCCACAGACGTCTACTATTCGGTTTCTTTGATCTTCCTCGTTCGGTACTGAAGTTTTATAAACTAGTGACTTCAAATGTCCCCTAAAATAAAAATCTAGCGGGTTTAGATCTGGGGACTTGGTGCCCACGCCTGGTTAGGTTCCTCTACACCCCTACCGATCCATCGATTTGGATAGACAGTGTTAAGGAATCCCCTGGCTACAATGATAAAATGAGCCAGAGCCCCATCACGCATAAACCACATGCGGATACAAATTTCTAATGGTACATTCTGAAGTAGTCCCGGCAATTCATTTTCTAAAGAGCCTCTGTAAGTTGCGCCATTCAATCGGAACGGAAGGAAGAACGGATCTATTGAGTAATTATCAATTATTGCCGCCCATACATCCACAGAAAATTGATACTGATAATGTCTTTCACTAACTGCGTGCGGATTTTCCAGAGCCCAAACATGGTTGTTATGAAAGTTTGTGATAGCATTTCGAGAGAAAGTTTGCCCTCGTCCGTGGAAGGTACATATTTTGAAATTGAGGATTTCCAGCCAATTTTCTCAAAACCACTCGACAAAAGAAGGGCCCCCTTGGCAAAATTTTTACTCATTGATTGGATAAAAGTTGATCGTGGATAATTCTCCAAACTGTGAACTGAGTAGAATTGAGAGCTTCAGCAATTTTCCGAAAATTGTTTCGGGTTCTCCCGAGAGCAAAACAGCCCAATTTGGGGTTCGGACTGCTTTCGTGGTCTTCAAAATATCAGCTGCCCCATTTACCTGTTTCTGCCCAACGATTTGGAGACTGGTAAAGGGTTGAGCTGAAGGCAGTTCTCGATTAGGAAATTGGTAAATACGTCTTGCTTCGGCGCTCTGCCAACCGGGCCAAAAAAATGGGTATCGGCTAAATTTACAATATTGTTTAAATAACCATTTTTTAAAATTAGTTTTTAAAATTGAAAAATTCAAAAACAAAAAAACCCCCAATATGGGAAGTCAAACCCCCAAAAAATTTACCCCCCCAAATTTCCCCCCCTCCGGGAGCAGCCTTCCCGGGGAAGATCCCGATTTCGAACGAAAACCCCCCGGTCTCCAACCAGCCCATCGCGACTAAAAACTTGGGGGGAAATTTTTCCGAACACGAAAACGACAAAAACCAAAAAACCGAGGGGACCTTTGGGGGGGAAACCCCAAACCAACATTGGGGAAAAAAAGGGGAAAACCGGCAACCAGGAGGCGGCGAAAAAAAGGGAAATCCAAGGCGCTAAGCAGACCGGGGGGACACGGCGAGATCGAGAGAACCCAGTGGGGGTTTTTAACCGGTTCTGGCTCTCCCCCCCACTATGACGCCGGGAAAAAAAAATATTCGGGGGGCAAATTGGGGGTGTTTGACCTTGAGGGGTTTTACTTTGATTTTCATTGAGTTTTGATAATTTTTCCCCCTTTTTCGCCTTTTTTCCTTAATAACCCAGATTCCAAAAATTTTAATTTTGATGTTGGGTTGGCAAACCCCCCAAAATTTGATTGATTTTTTTTTTACCTTTTCTAAAGTTGTGGGGTTTTGGTTTTTTTGTGTGTCAATGACCTTTTTGAATCCCCCTTCCCCGGGAGGAGGGCGTTCATCCCGTGAGAGAGCTAAGAGTGAACTGCGAGTATTGGGGGAGTGCGGTTTTAAAAGAATCTCCCTTAAAATCCAAAATGCATCGCATCGGACTTTTGGTTTTGGGGGGTATTTTCCCCAAATATTCCAAAAGGGAAGAGTATTTCGAATCGGTCTCCTCCAGTGAGCCAGTTTAAAAACGGTGAAATGTATTTGTTTTTGGGGGAGCTTTCACCCCAGTGATAAACTTTTCCCCCCTCAACGGGGGAAATTGCCAAAAGGGGGGTCCTTCAGTGAAAAAGAAATTGAACGGGGACTCACCACCCGCAAAACCCCCCCCCCTGTAATTGTTG
>JAFIRS010009325.1:0-10344 GCA_018342105.1 Gonioctena quinquepunctata | reverse complement strand
TCGTATAATTTTATTCCATGACCACGAATTGATTTTTTAACGGTACATTAGGCCTTGATCAATTGCCTCTGGATTTCCGCCTTTTTGGCCATTTCAAGAAACAAGGATGATGAAGAAAATAAATGATGAAGACAAATAAACGTGTCTGATCTGTTTTAGGGCGTAGCGATATATATTTTTTATGAATCTCAATATAATGAGGGCAATTTCCCGGTGAAGCATTTATTACAAATGTTCTCTGTATATTTGTTCTATGATTTGGTATATTTACTATTAAAATTGAACCTTCATCTTCAATATCTAAAAAAGCCTTGGGAGCCCCACCGAGCTCCTGAAATTCCGAAATGAAAAAAAAGAATGAAAAAAAGTGCGACGCCGGAATTCGAACCAACAAGAAAATTATCATGAACAGGAGGGTCACCAACTTTTTCCCTACCGGGACTGCAGGCAACTTCTGCGGAATCTGAACGCGTATTGTTGTAGCTCATTATAATGCCGTTTCTTTCTTTTTTCCCAATATATTTACTTTTGAAAATATTTACCTTCATTTAAAATTATCGGGGCCGGAAAATGTATTTTCCCTCTTGAAAAGGGTTTTTTCTTATTAGGTTTATATTCCTTGTTTTGTCTTTTCAAAAAATTGATTTTGGGTTTTAAATATCCCATTTTCTTTTATTTGAAAGGTCGTAGCATCGAATACTTATACAATTAGGGCTTTTAATGTATTTTAATAGCGAAAAATACCCCAAAAATAACATTTTCGGAGTAAGATGATGCTTTTCTTCGGCCCATTGCAAATGTAAATACTGTTTTTCGTATTTTTTCTTTAAATTTTTGGGGTAATAGAGATTGTACTGTTACATTAACTTGTTGCAAAATATCCGGTGGTGTAATTAATATCTTAAATACGCTTAATAATCATTTTTTATAATCTTATATTTTGTAGATATATTATAGCGTTACACATTTTGAAACGTTAATCTGTCAATCGACCATAGAGCTATAATATTTCTGTCCTAAATACGAAAACCGGATGAATCTATGAATTGAAGTCAAAATTAATGTAAAAATCGTTAAATTGAAATAACAATATACTGATTTCTACCATTCTGCAAAATACAGGGTGTTCATAAATAAACGGTAAAATTTATATTATATAATAGAATATAGTTTAGGTCGTCAATGCCATTGTTATTTTTTGATGACGTACCATGACGTCAACACTTCCCTTCCTAGGGGAGGAAGTACCCTCTCTGCTCCCTACAATGAGGCCAGGAAAGAATACTTTGAAGGTAGGCGGAAAAGTTTTACGCCTATCGAGAATATTTGGGTTACAACCAACGGTGAATTTTAATGATTTATATCCAGGTTCAACGATTCTTTAGAAAATGGTTTCTAGGTTCCGAGGGTATGGGATCCAAGCTTGCCGAAGGTGTTGATTCAAGTTGGAAAAAATCAATATTTCATACTCCCCCATCACTACCGGGTTCACTGGCAACGACCCCCCCAACTTGGGAATTCTGAATGAAACACCTTGTATATTTTAACTTTTTGGATTCTAGAGGCGATTCTGAGTACGATCACATAGTTTTGAGTCGAGAAATGTAAAGAAGTTACTACCCTCGCAACACAGGGATGTCCTATGTATGTCCTTTTTATGTACCGCGGTACAAGGACATGATTGGGATATTCAGGGGATGTCCGGCAGATGCTGTCCAGAGGACATTACATTTGGTATATCCATAGGTTGTCCCATTCATGTCCCTGATATTTCTGATATCCATTTTCATATATAAGAATAGTCGAAACTCAAAATGTTCATTAAAAAGTCACAGTTGATATTTTGTTTAGAAAATGATTGTTTTTCTTCCTGAAAATAGATATGAAGAAAATGGGAAAATATCTCAGAAATTCCTGGGAAGTGACCATTTCGCAAGCAGAAAATTATTATTCATTAATTTCATTGCTTCTGATGAATACATATCATATAGCAAGAGCTTCAGTTTGTTATATATCAGAGTGTCACAATAAAAGGAGAAAAAGGAAACTATTAGTGAGAAAAGTCATACAAATAGAACAAAGAATGAAATCAATTAAAGGGGAGAAACAATACATTTTGAATCCCAAACACATATCTGATTACATCAGGACATACATTTTTAATGGGACCTTTCATTCGTTTAGAACGAATGAACGTAGTTTAAGAATTCCATATATGTGAGGACAGTTTTTTACTTCCAGTAGGTGCAACATTCTCGAAGTGACTAATTAAATTTTGTAACTGAAGGCAGGAGCATCAAGGTTTCATGTAAGAATATATTGGACAATTAAAGAAGGTATGTTCTAGGGTTTCAAGCTCATTTCGATTGCTAATGGTGCATATTTCATTGGGGTTTATTCGATATGTACTGCCATTGTATGTTAATTTGATCATATATTCACTAGCCATCCTAATTTGAGCAGAAAATTATTAATGCATAATATACCCTTGATTTAAATTCCCAAGAATAATACAAATTATACACCAATCCCAAACGCAATTGCATTTTGGTTTTGTCCTGTTTGGCTTTGGCAACATTGTTCGAATTCTTTTGATGATCTGTCAACAATCAACAATGTTAACCCTCACTTTCAAATGTAAGTTTCTAATCTTTGTTTGATGTAAAAAGATTAGCGGCATCCTTATATTGTGTTTGACGATTTTTGTGAGAATTTGAAGAAATTTATCAGTTATATTGTTGTGTATATCATAGTTGAAAAATTCAAATAAGTTGAGTTTAAGGTTGGTAAAACAATTGAGTTCAAGGTTGGTGAAACAATTATCAAAATATTGCATGTAATCTTTTGGATCAAAGACTTAATTGTTCCAATAATATGGTTATTCGATTCTGAATATTATGTTCATATCTTATTCAATATATATATATATATATATATATATATATATATATATATATTATAGATACATATTAATATAGTGGATCCTCAAGGCTTGAGAGAAAAAATACACTGAATAAATATTAGAATGGGAAAAGAAAACTTGGAAGACAAAATGAAGAATCTTGAGAGGCTTGTAGTGGGCCTTCTACTTGTCGATTAATGGCTGGAGATGAAATTCCCGAAGATGATCAATGTGATTCAAGTTCTGAAAATCTGTCTGATGGTTCTTCCCTTGGAGAATCGAGCCTACATCAAGAGAAGACCTAGTTCAAAATTATCCTGTTAAGAACTTCCATGGAAATTTTGAATATTCAATTCATAATATAAATCAAAAGTTAACTGAATAGGCCTTTGAAAACAACAAAACTCATGCAGCAATAATACTTGGTGAGTATTTTTTTCTATTAATGTAAATCCTAAAAAAGCTATAACATGATAACTGTATTAGTAATTTTCTTCATCGTCAATTCAATTCCACCTGCAGTAATATCTTCGTTACAGGATCTTCTGAAGCCATTCGCAATGAAAAACAGATTGAGGAAGCTTTGTAGAAGTTTTTCAGTAGGACCAATGAGAGAAGCCACACAGAAGAAGATAATGCCCACAACAAATGGAACACCCTAATATGTGTACAAATTTTCACTGATTCACCTAGACTTTTTTATAACATGAATTTATATATAGGATGAGTTTTGGTTTGTCGTTTTTCCATTTTTCATATTTCAACACAATTTCCGAATTAAACTTGTTTTCTGTTGATAATCTTTGGATTCAAAATTATTTTCCATATTTACCATGGAAATTTTCAAATTTAGTGAATGGAAGAAAAGGATATTTGGAGACGTCCAGGGGATATACCTCATCTATCTCAGAGATGTCCCTGGGATTTCCCACTTTGATTATGCAACATTCCTGATGATGTCCATTGTCGGGACTTGGTATATCCTTGGGACGTACCAGAAGAACATCCCTTGGGTGTCCTTTTCGGTGGAAAGTAGATGTTTCTGGGACGTCCCTAGTATGTATCATGTCCCGACAAAAAATATCCCAGGGACGTCCTAGTAGCCTGGGATGTACTTGTGTTCTTAGGGTAGTTTTCCATTTGTTTAAGACAGCCCAATAAATTTCATGTTGAATTAAAATAAGTTAGAGTCGTACCTGAGCAGCGAAGCAGCCCACCACGCAGAGAGTAGCAGCCCGAGACACGACTACCCGAGAGGCGCCGAAGATACATGAAGCGAGTTTGGTAAATATACGTTGAAAGGTATTGAGAAAAGTTAAAGTCGCTCGCGATCGGACCGCGCATGTACCTAAAGTACAATAAAAAATCAGTACCATTCCGGAAGTCATAGCAGTCACCACTCAAGAGACAACAAGTAGTAGCCGTTTGTCTGAGTCCTGAAAACCGGTGAGCATAACAATTTTGTAGGTCAGCAATAAAAACAGGTTTCATATGTGTGTACTTTTGCAAAGATAGATTTTAATATGAATAGTAAATAACGTCACTTGAGTAGGTAGATGACCGGAAGGGGAGCAAGCTGTCGGTTGGGTTGCAAGGCATATTCAGAGCCTCGCCACACTAACAGCCGAAGGAGGAGAAAGCTCTCAGTTGAGTTGCAAGGCACTATTAGGGCCTTGCCACACTAATAGTCGCGCAGGTCATAGTTAATTTTAGTAAAAATATCCCTGTAGATATATATGTACCCACTTTGAGGATTCTCATTTTATAAAAAGAAATAAGACATGTACATTTTGTGAAATCGAAGTAACAGTTGTCATTCAGTTTTTATAGTTTTGCTCGTGTATTTGTACCTTATTTTGAGCTGTTTTGTAACATTAAAAAATTCCAATTTCCTTACGAATACGTGCAACAATGGGGTTAAGAAAACTTGTGATTCGTGGTTGATTCGCCATAAATTAATGTACACTGTTTCATCTCTTGTATACATGTTTGTTGAAAAATTTTATGACTTAAAGCACACTAGGTATACGAAATTATTAGGTTATTGAGGAACACTAATTTCTTACTCGTCAAAATTATTTTTGTTTCGGTAGCACACTTTCGTTTTTTTTAAGTTTTTACCAAACAATGAGAAATCGGTGATGAGAATAGGAATAAATCTGAAAAATTGAGTGAGCACGTTTCGTGTCCGAAACTGAGTAGACCTACCTGGAGATGTTTGCGGTATCGAAAAATGTACAGAGATAATTCCAAAGATTGAGTCAGTTCCGAGTGAAGCTGCCTTCCAAATATTTGATTCATCAAAGATTGACTTTTCCGCAGAATAATTATACCTTTCGTTTAAATCGTAAAATTGAAGTTATGAATCTCGTTCCGTTCTATTTTGTACCCACAACATACTTGATGAGCAATATACCACAATTTCCTCATGATTTTTCAACAAATTATTAGTATATTAGGATTGTAATCTATCCGATTTTCGATTCGAAATCATCATTGGATTCCTCGTGAAATTCAGAATGTAGAGATCGTTTTCATTCGAAAGAATTGACTTTTTCACAGGGGAAAGGCAACTGCCAAACTTTAGCGCCACTATAGCACGTCCTGAACGAGGGCGATCTCACACCGTGCGGAACACATAATCATCAAAGTAGAATTTTCTGACCAATCATAACAGGAATAATATCAAATAGTGTGTTATGATTAGCTCAGAGATTTGATTTGGCATTTCTAGAGTTCCCATTCCGCATACCCGTCTGAAAGTACTCTGAATGGTTGAATTCTTCTACAATACTGACAACGGACAACAACTACTACTACTTTCCCGGCTAAAGCCACGCTGGACATTGAACTACTTCTAAGAGATATTTTGTAAGGACCCTAACATAAAAGAAAAATCTGGACGTTGAAATTTGATTTTCTATTCCAGTCTTAATTAAGAACTCATGTTGATGAATGAGATAAAGAGAAATGTTTTCCCAGAAGGAGCACTCACCAGAAATCATTTGTTTCATTGATGCAAGACTGGCATCGCATTCAGTAGGTCTTCTATACATTTTTGTCGACGAAAATCTATTTCATGCTCTCACGATCATCAGAAAGACCGAAAGAATTGAGAAACACATTTTCTAGAAGCAATAACACTTTGCAAAGATGGAAATATGTTAGAAATATTTCTATCGGAGTGACACTTTGAAATCAGTGTTTTTTTTACTTTATAACCTGTCATGGGGTATAATAGATTTATTTGTTATCTTGAACGATGGAAGATCGTGACTAAAGTTTATCGCTGAGTTACAGATGATTCCACATCTGATTTTATGAACACCCTGTTCATATTTCCAAACCAATAAATCCATTATACCCCATGACAGGTCATTATGCCAAAAAACACCGATTTCAAAGTGTCACAATCGCTTCTAGAAAATGTGTTTCTAAATTCTTACGGTCTTCCTGATGATCGTAGAACCGAGAAATAGATTTTCGTCTACAAAAATGTATTGAAACCTAGTGAATGCGATTCCCGTCTTGCATACATGTAACAAATGATTTCTGGTGAGTGCTCCTTCTGAGAAAACATTATTCTTCATCTCATTCATCTACATAGTTCTTAATTAAGAATCAAATTACTTCCACATTTTTCTTTCAAGTTGAGGTGGTTTCAAAATATCTTTCAGATGTAGTTCAATGTCCAGCGTGGCTTTAGCCAGGGAAGTAGTTGTTTTCTGTTAGATATTTACAAGAATAACTTCGTTTTTATCGTGGATTTTTCAATTCCCAGAAAAATATTTCTATTCAATATTCAATTGAGATAGTTTTCCTTTTCCATAATTTTGATTAAATTATTACAATTGTCTTTTGTATCCATGGCATTCTTGAAAAAGCAAAGTATATCTATTTTTATTTTCATTAAATAAGTCGATAGAATTTGAAGTAAGGTGAATGGAATGCTTGAGTAACTCACCATAAAACTCTTTCCTTTGTTTTCGAATGTTAAAATTCAAAAACATTGATTTGTTGACAATTTTTGAATGCATCATTTGAAAATCGTCTACTCCGTATGGTACAAAATGGGACCATCGATGGGACATCAGGAGTTAGCCTGGACTTCCAGCTAGCTGCTCCACAAATTTGGTTTCCTAATTTTCAACGGTTTGCGGGATTCGTAAACTATTACGGCGGTGATTATTTTCTGAAAAATAGACAAGGAATTGAGATACTGTACGATACAGACGTGTGTTAGTGTGCTCGTGACAAAATCCTCTGCAAATTGAAATTGAAGCATTATAGAGGGCTCAAAATCTCTCAGAAGAGAAGAACTGGATTTGGACGTGGGATGCAGCTAATAGAAAAATTGTATATCTAATCAGATGGGCACAGAAATTATTATATTTCAATCAATTATATTACAATAAGCATTGCCATCAAATATTCTGCAGCTGCAAAAAATCAACTGTGCTACAAAACTATCGACTTCTTTCTACACAATATTAGTAAGGAGCTCATGTACACTTTCAAATATAGGATGTCAGAACAAACAATTAACGAAATACATCAGTTGCTCTTGGAAATTGAACCAAAAAATCAGATGACCAACAAAAAACACTGTCAGATATTAAAAGAGTTGAATTCTTTCAATACTGCATACGTACGTTGGAAGAAGAAAATATAAACGAAAAACGAAGTGGAAGAAGTAGGTAGAAAATCACGTAAAAATAATATAATTGTTTGTGGATTGCCTTTATCTGAAACAGAGGAAGCATTAAATTACCTAAATGACATTCTAGGCACTAAAGTTGATTTTGTTAATCTAAACAATATATTCTTCATTCCGCAAAAGACTGGCCAGCATCAATTACTGAAAATAGAATTCATATCCTATTTAACCAAAGTTGAAGTTCTGAGCAACGTCCGTAAATTGAAAGGGTTGGGTGTCTCATATTCGATGATCTGAGTCCAAACGGATCAAATTATCCATAAAGCCTACGTTCGTATGTCACAACAGCCAAAAATAAAGGTTTGAAGCTACTATTCGACGAAACCCAACTTCTAGTTAATAAAGAGGAATTCACTTTGGAACAACTAACAGCAGATTCTGATCTGTTGGATGCTTTTACACTAACAAAGAAAAAAACTGGTGGAGGAATTCAAGGTTAGGAAAGGTACAGACGTCCGAAAAGAACTATAAGAGAAATTCGTTCCAGAATCGCCAAGGGTTCATCCTCATCTCAACAGAATTGACATTATGTATATAAATTCAATCATGGTATTATATTCGATTTATAATTGACCATATCAATAAGGACTTTTTTTTTTTTTTCTTTTGTCCAATTCAGTTGCTAAAATTATCTCTTTTTCCCTTTATTCAAAGATAAAGTTCATATTAATCAAAACTTGAAGTAATAATAAAAAATATATATATGTATTCTACTTTTTCACATGTCAATGTTCGATCTTTAGTCCCTCATTTGAATGATTTACATCTGGTTATCAAGGAAAAAGTATGACGAATAGGTCTCATTGAGACATGGTTACATCCAGAAATCCCAGATAGAAACATTAGATATTAGGGCTAAGGTTTAAAAGATAAAACCTCAGTGGGGAGGTGGTGGAACTGGTGAAATAAAAGAAAATTTGGGGACAAGGTTATTCTAAGGGCACATTTGATTATCTGGGGAACAACTATGGATTAAATAAAGTTGGAAAAAAGTATCTTTGGGAATTGTTTATGGGCCCCCCAAACTCTGATATGGAGTTTCCCCTGAACCAATTCGAAGATACCTTGATCAGCGTATTTTCTGATTATGATAAAATCTTTTTTTTGGGATTTCAATATTAATTTTTAGATATTAATTCAAATTTGTCAAGGACTTATTGGGGCCAAAAGCAGAAACTTTCAGTTAAATTTTCCAGGAAAAAAAATCCCCCTGTTTTCAGATACTAACAAAACCTAATCGATTTATTTTTCCCCCTTCGACAACCGTACTGATGTTTATGACGAAATATACCCATCATTTCGTCATTTCTTCTTCGTTTCAATTGTTCACAAAATTCCTACATCAAAACTTTTTTTTCTTATAGAAATGTTAGTCAGATTAACTTTTTTTTTTCAAACAGATCTAGTACTTTCCCTGGGACGAAATTTTTCCATAATAATAATGATAAAATTTTATGAATAGTAATATGATTCTTTGGTTGTCACACCCCGTTGAAGCTCACGATTCAATAATGATAAAAAAAAAAGTACCCCTTTTTGGATAACCGATAACATAACATACATAAAAAATACGTAAATGCCGAGACGATACAGAAGAACCCCCCTACACTTTGAATATTATAAACAACCCCAAAACTTCATTTTTTTTCTATCAAAAAAAAAAAACATATTTGGAATTTACTTCCAAATTGGGATACGGCACAGGGCAAAATTTAGGAAACTTGATATCTTGAAATACCCCAGATACAGCTGCCCGATAACCAAAAAAAGAGATACTCTTAACAATTTTTTTTTTAATGCATAAAAAAAGCCCGACTCCCCGAACCGAAAAAAATAGATTTCTATTAAGGGGAAAAAGAAAAAAAGCATTAATAATTTTCTTTTTTTTTTTATGTAACGATTTGACTTTTTGGCTATAATAAAAATATAAAAAAAAAGGCTTTGGTTCTGACACATTAACATACATTTTTATTGCTTTGTTTTCCTATATAATTATTCAATAACTCATATAATGAATAATCTTGGGGCCCAAACGTACTTTCCTAGAGCCTGGAACACGCCCCCCGTTCTCCCTCAAAAAATTAAAAAACCCAACGAAAATTAGTCATTTTTTTAAGTATCGCATACTACCCTTTCAAAAGGGTTTAAAAAAATACTTGAATTACAAATGAAAAATCTTCATACGTTAGTACTTAATCATCAATCTGGGTTCAGGCTGGTTTTAGTTCTCTCAGCTCTCTCATTTTTGATGTATTATCTCACTAATGACAATGAAAATGTGTCAATCTTGATTGATTATTCAAAAGCTTTATACCTTGAATCACGGTTTTTCTTGATTTCTATTTCATTTTTTGGTTTTATCCTTTTGTTTTTTTCATAGGCCTATCTATCTGACGGGGCTCAACAAGTAAAAATAGATGACTCTTTTTTTTTCCCCCTTGGGGAAAATTTAAGGGTAAACCCGGGGGAAATCTTTAGGCCCCTTTTTTTTACTATTTTATTGAACTTCTCTTCCCCTTGATCATTGTAAATATCACTTTTCGGAAAACGACACAAAGCTGATTATTCATTCAATTTTTCATATACGTGAAGCCAAAAACATTCTCTGATTTGAATAAACTTCTTGATGTCACTAATGTGCAATTTAAAATCAACTCGAATAAATCTGTTTGGGGATTGTTTGGATCGATAAAAAGAAAAAGGCCATCAAAAAAAAGAATATCCG
>JAFIRS010009324.1:0-10346 GCA_018342105.1 Gonioctena quinquepunctata | reverse complement strand
CCTTTTTCCCCCTTTTTTTTGTTTTGCGGCACACTTTTTTTTTTAAAAATTTTTAAAAATTTTTTTTTTTTTCATTTTGAGGGCCCAAAAAAAATTTTGTTTAAACCTCTTTTTTTTCCCCCCTTTTTACCCTTTTTTTTTTCGGGGCCCCTTCTTTCTCCCTGTTTACAAAAAATTTTTTTAAAAAATTTTTTTTTTTTTTGGGCCCCAAAAAAATTTGTTTAAATATTTCCTTTTTTTAAACCCTTTTTAACCCTTTCTTTTTTTCCCCCTTTTTTCCCTTTAAAAAAAAATTTTAAAATTTTTTTTTTCTTCTTTTTGAGGCCCAAAAAAAAATTGATTTGAATACCATACCCTTTTTTTAAACCCTTTTCCAACCTTTTTTGGGGAAAAATTCCCCCCTTTTTAGGGAATAAATTTTTTTTTTTCTGTCATTTTGAGGGCCCAAAAAATTGTTTTGAAACCTCCCCCCCTTTCCCCCTTTCCAATTTAATTTTTTTCGGGGCCCCTTTTCCCCCTGTTAAAAAATTTTTTAAAAGATTTTATTTTTTTTTTTTCTGTAAATTTTTGAGGGCCAAACAAATTGATTTCAATAGTTTTAATCCTTTGTTTCCAACCCTTTTCCCAAACCCTAATTTTTTTTTTTTCGCGGCACACTCCTTCCCCGTTTACGAATAATTTAAAGTTTTTTATTTTTGTTCGTCTTTCCCTGACGGCCAAAAAAAATTGATTTGAATAGCCTCAATCCTTCGTTTTAAAACCCTCTTCCCAACTTAATATTTTTTTTCGCGGCACACGTTACTCTTTCGCCCGTTTGAATAATTTTAAAGTTTTTTATTTTTTTTTTTTTCCTGTCATTTTGACGGCCAAAAAAAATTTGGGATTTCAATAGTCTCATACCCTTTTGCCAACCCTTTTTCCAACCTTATTTTTGTTTTCGCGGCACACGTACTTTTTTCTCCCTGTTTACGAATAATCTTAAAGATTTTATTTTTTTTCTGTCATTTTGACGGCCAAACAAATTGATTCGAATAGCTCCTTATCCTTTGTTTTCAACTCTTTTCTTAACCTCATTCTCGTTTTCGTGGCACAAGGACTCTTCCTCTGGTTTATGGGTGATTATGAATTTTTTTCTGCCAGTTTGACTGCTTACCGTTTATGTTATACGCATTCTTTGTCCAAGTTCACGGACAATTTTTTCAATTTGTTATTCTGATGGCAGAACAAATTAATCTGAAAAGTCATTTGTCATCATTCAACTTAGTTTTTGTATTCGTTGCACATGGATTCTTCACTTCTCCTCAAATTACAATTTTTTTTCACTCTTCGATATACGAAGGACCCGATTTCAGTGTTTTCAATCGCTCCTGAATAAAAATCTCAATTCGATTATATCATAGTTATTTTGGACCATCAGTGTGCAATTCATTCAAAATAGAACAAATATTGAATCGGCAGTTTGTTCAGAGCAAGTTTCCACATTTATCAAAAAACATCAGAAATTTGGCAACACTGCCTTTGAAATCATCCCTATCCCAAATTTAACATACCACACGTCATAAAGTGTGGATAGAAAAAGTGTGGCTAACTTCACACTAATAGTAACAACCCTGCCTCCTCATGTTTAACACCCTGTATCTCAAAAACTGTCAATTAGATCTCGTTGTGCCCATAGAGACATTTGATCAGGACATCATAAACTCCATTATGCTCAATTTTCAGCAAATTCGACTGGGACTCTTTTTCCATAAGAACCGTGCAGGGCACTTTATAAAAAATATGTTTTATGAAGATAACGCGAACTGCCAAAAAAGTATAAAATGGAAAATATGGGTTGAAAAGTGGATCACTCGTAAATAGTTGTTTGTTGGCTCTCATAGAAAATGTCGACACAGAAATATAAATACTTCATTTGAATCTTGTCGGTTCAGCTCTAACCGAGTATTGTTTTATTTGTTACTCGTCTAAAGCTGGCTTCATTCGCACAGGATTAGAGAACAACGTTAACATTTCGTTTTTACCAAAGAAAATCTCGAATCCCACACTCACATTATGTTTGCAAATCCGAGTGAACGCTCTAAAAAATCGGAAAGAGCATCTGAGGAGCTATTGGCGTCTTTTGATTGGATTACTGGTGGATCTGGCGTCTCTATCATCCGACGCTGCATTAACATTATTATCACGGTAGCGCGAAAAGGAATCGAATTATAAGATGAACCGAGCCTACTTTCGACTGCCAGAGTTCACTTCCCGCCTACTGATTGAAACCAGCGACGAGATTTCCGTTTACACCAGATTGTGCATATCTGGATTGAAAGAGTACGCTCCATTTCTTCGAGAACGCTGCTTCATTGGCTTGCGTGATGTTTTATTTAGATTGATGTGTTGAAGAATGATTCCAGTCACTTGTTCAAGGATTATCGAGTCAAATTGGAGGAACTAAACCTGAAACTACTCTACTGTCAATCACGGACGCTATTTTGAAGGGGGTTGATAAGAAGCAAGCTACAATCAAATATCAAATAATGGTGTTTCATAATTTAATGCTGATCCTAGAGGGCGATAATCCTTGGATGATTTTAAGAAAAATTCTTCATATGAACATTGGTCCGCAACCGCTTTATTTCTGAGATACAAAATGTTGAAATTTAACAAAAAAAATCAGTTCTTCCCCAATATTTCTGAAACCGCTTTGGCTTTTTTTTTATTTTGGTTCACGCAAAGTACGCATAAAAATACATTTTTTCCATGATAAAGGATTCCTTAATTTTTATCAGTGGCGTCCCTGTTAACATGCCCTACCATATTTTTGATCAAAATAATGATACGCCACTGTCTTTTTTCCAAATCAATATGATTTTTGTAATTTTCCTCTATCTTCTCATAAAAATTGTCTCATGCCTTTTTTCGTCCGGCGAACGGTTTTTGAGTTAGAAAATAAAATGCATTCATTTGCTTGTCCCTATGCGAAATCATCCGTTGAAGAGTAGTGGGATTATCTTGTGGGCTAGAAACATCTAGTATGCTAAGAACACATTTTAGCTAGATAGATACGTGATATTATTTACGTTATAGAAACTTGTTTATTAAAAAATAACATGGTAAATTTTACAAATACCGAATTAGCAGGCATGCATTAATTGCATGGGCTTGCTGACGGAAACGCATATGAAGCCAGGCGACTGTATCAAGAGCGCTTCCCAAATAGAATGGTTCCTGATGATCAAACGATTTCGAGCACCCACAGAAGGTTATGTGAAACAGGAAGTTTTGAGCCAAATCATCACTTGAAAGGAGCTCATCGGACTGCAAGAACTCCAGCAATTGAGGTAGCTGTTTTGAATTCAGTTGACGAAAATCCTGAAATAAGTACGAAGCAAGTTGTCAATAATTTGATAATCGCACATATTCTAGTATGGATTCTTCATGATTATTCATTATATCCCTATCACATTCAACGGGTTCAGGCTCTACTTCCTCGAGAATTTCCATTACGAGTGAATTTCTGCCATTTCTCCAGAAAGTTACCGAAAATCCTTTATTTGACAGTGAAATTTTATTCACGGACGAAGCTAGTTTTACTAAAATCAGGATCAGAAATTTTCATAATAATCATTTTTGGGCCGAGGAAAACCCGCATGCAATCGTGAAATCTCATCACCAGGAGCAGTTCTCATTAAATGTCTGGGCTGGAATTATTGGAGATCACCTAATTGGACCTTTTTTTTACCACGCAGATTAAATGGACATAATTATCGCCGATTTCTTGAAGATAATTTGCCAATTCTGTTGGAAGATGTTCCTATTTTATCGCGAAATCGCATGTGGTTTATGCATGATGGTTCACCTGCTCATTTTAGTGCTCAGGCACGCGTGGGGGAACAAAGACATGGCCAGCTAGATTCCCAGATTTAAACAGTCTTGATTATTTTCTTTTGGGACATCTCAAGACTTTGGTGTACAGTCAACCAATTCTAACTGAGGAAGAATTGCGAAACCGCGTAATATAGTTTCCTGTGAAGCAATAAGGAATACTCCAGGAATTTTCTAAAGAGTACGCGAGTCAATGACAAGGAGGACTGAAGCGTGCATACTTACAGGAGACGGACATTTTGAACATTTAATTTGATTTTGGTATTTTTTGTTCATAATAATTGTTTTTAAAAATACAAAATGTATTTTTATGCGTACTCATTACAAAAACTAAATAATAGTTACAATAAAATAATAAAAATGTTGCCTAGATCCTTTGGTTACCACAATTGTGAAATTAAGACTAAGAGAAGAAATCGAATAGGGACAAGCAAATTAATGTATTTTATTTTCTAAATCGAAAACAGTCCGCCGGTCGAAAAAAAGGCAGGAGACCATTTTTATGAGAAGAGAGAGAAAAAGTACAAAAATAATATTTATTTGGAAAAAAAAGACAGTGGCGTATTATTATTTTGATCAAAAATATGACAGGGCATGTTAACAGGGACGCCACTGATGAAAATTAAGAAATCTTTTATCATGGAAAAATGTATTTTCTTGCTTATTTTGCATATATCAAAATTGAAAAAAAAAGCCAGAGCGGTTTCAGAGATATTGGGGAAGAACTGATTTTTTTGTTAAATTTCAACATCTTGTATGTCAGAAATAAAGCGGTCGCGGACCTATGCTCATATGAAGAATTTTTCTTAAAATCATCCAAGGATTATCGCCCTTCAGGATCAGCATTCAATTATGAAACACCCTGTATATAACAAAATCAAATAAAATATATTACAAAGTTTGGTAAATACAAATGTGATAAAAAACTTTTTAACAAAAAATTAAAACGATGAAAAAATCAACTGAAAAGCAAAAAATAAAATAAACCTTCTTAGTCTAAATGATAATTGAGCTCCTAAACTAATGTAAGTAACTGATTTTGAGTCGGCGCCAAACAAATAATTATCGAAGATCATTATCTATGAAAGAAGTCATCAAAACGCAGCCGTGCATCTCGCTGCCATCATATTACGCTTCGCCTAATTCAATTGCTAGTTTGTTTGGTGCCGACTCAAAATCAGTTACTTACATTGGTTTAGGAGCTCAATTATCATTTAGACTAGGAAGGTTTATTTTATGCTTTTCAGTTGATTTTTTCGTCGGTTTAACTTTTTGTTAAAAAGTTTTTATTTTTCAATTTTTGTGGCTAAAATCTACCAATTACTACCTACTTGTTTTTTAATTACTTCCAAAATACTTACTTACCCACCTTACTTCAACTATTACCAGTTAAATAATATAATTATCTACTTTCACTATTTGTTGTAATATAAATTATTTTCTTTGTTCTGGTTAGTTTATTTCATTACTTTGTATATCATTCCATCCTCTCATAAAATATACTGATTTTTGACGGATGTGGAACAAGAATAATGTCGGTAGCGATCTGTCATTGTCAACTACGTATGTGTGTGCCAATGTTCACTAGTGAAAAATCAATTATCCCCTGAAAAGGGAAACATTCTCAATTGAAAATTAATAGAAAGATTTTTCTGTGAATTGAAGTAGTTGTTTTCTGTTAGACATTCACAAAAAATAACTTCATTTTAATCGTGGATTTTTCAATTCACAGAAAAATCTTTCTATTAATTTTCAATTGAGAATGTTTCCCTTTTCAACATGAATACCCCACAAGAGGTTATCTTGACGATGGAAGATAGTGACTAAGGTTTATCTTTCAGTCGCAGATGATTCCACATCTGATTTTATGAACATACTGTTTATATTTTCAACAAATCAATTATCCCCTATTTTTCTACCCGTAAGGGTGGCTGATTCCTTCCGAAATCCAAATATAAGGTATACCCTATCTATTAAAGAAAGAATCATCCAAATCGAAGAACCCAGTATGAAGTTTTGCCTGATAGAATCGGTTAACGGACTAGAATTCAGAGGGTGGGTGATCAATATCCTTCATTTCGCTACCCTTAGGGGTGGATTTCATCTTTTAAATTCAAATGGGACCAAATTCGAAGTACACCCTATCCACTGAGAAAAGAATTATCGGAATCGGACGCCTCAGTAAAAAGTTATGCGTGATCATACATAAAAAAATTATGATGGAAAAAAAAATATACGGGTCGAATAGGGAACCTCCTCCTTTTTGGTTTCGTCGGTTAAAAAGAAATAAAATTGGATGAATATTCTATTGGAATAGTTCTATTGGACTACTCAAAAGCTTTCGATACCCTTGACCATACACTTTTATTGAGTAAACTTGGATACATGGGTATATTTCCCAATGCCGTTGATTTTTTCCAGAGTTACCTCAGTGGTAGAAGTCAAAGAGTCAAAGTAGATGAAGAACTATCGCTACCCCTTCAGATATCTACCGGTGTTCCTCAGCATTGTTATATATATATTTTCATATACACCCTATATGTTTATCTCAGAAGGCACTTTAATAGATAGGGAGGTTGTGAATGTTTGACGAGGAGAGAGTTGTAGTTGTTTTGTCAATGTGACAGATCGTATTTTTATTTTCAAGTAATTTTGTAATTTCTCATTTAATAAAGTTTATTTGTGCTGAAGCTAGTCATTAAAGTTCTACCCAGAGCTTAGCCAATTGACAGAACGTTGGAAGAAACCAAATATTTCCAACAGCATGTTATGTCTCACTACGACCCTGTAGTTCTCGATCACCTATCAACGAAACTTCAGTTCCTCGTCTCATCATTAGACATATGTGTGCCTCTCAACAATCGAAGAACAAACCGAGTAGTATCTAGGCAAGATTGCTACTCACCTTTCTTTGCAACGAATAAAGGAAGAAGTGTCAGCCTGTCTGGCCGGTCTGATGGAGTGATTCATCTCGTGTCCTACTTCGATTCGAGAAAGCACTTCAAACGGAATTGTTCGGGAGTCCTCTCATTGTTTTCCTTTATTTTCACAGATTACTTGAGCTCAGTGGGCTATTGTGTTCGAAATACGGAAAATATTATTTTCTAAGGGTCGATCTATTTTGGGAAATTTGTCAATTCTTATTCTCTGGGAGTGTGGGTATTTTATCGGAATTATTGTACAATTTTTATGCACAACTGCGGGTGTAAAATAGCACTTTAGCGCCCGTGGAGTATATTATCGCCTAGTAGACGTTAAAGTCGATGAGCCAGCGCCAGAGTTTTTTTAACTCTTATATCGATGGAAATCTATATTCCGATGGTTTGGATTTATGCAAAATGATATTATCATAATCAAGACTTTATTAATAATAATAATAATAAAATCTAAGAACATGATCAATATAAATGAATTATAACTTAATATTGTTAATACAATTAGTACAGTTATTAGAAATATTATTCTACTGTTCCAAGTAATTAGTGATTTCAACTGATTCCTTAGTATAATTTATTTTATATTCTAGTGGTTCAACATAGTTTGCATTATTCCCAGATTGGCTAGTAGAAGACTCATCAATCCATAAAAAAAAAATTATTTGTAATTTTCGATATAACCTTACGCAACAGTCGACTTCCACCCAGCATGTATTTCAATGTTGATTATATCCTCGCCTGCATCTGCTGACAATGCTAATAAAGTAGCTTTCTCGAGTACTTTTCATTTTACAAGCTTTTATTTAGTTTCAGCTGTTCCGGTGTCTGTCTGTCTGTAATCAAATCTTGCAAGTTAAATTTGAACAACTTCTAATCGTCCGATTGATTTGAAATTGGGCAGGTGTACATAACTCCGGTGACAATGCATTATGAAATTTTTGTTAGGAAAAAAAAACAAAATGGCGGCTCCAATATATGGACAATTTTTTTTGTGATTATGGTCCGATTCTATTCAAAATTGGTATCTAGGGATTTTCAAGGTCGGAGATTATGATTTTTTTGGCAAAATTCAAAAACTTGATATGGCGGCTCCAAAATGGCGGATGAGTTTTGTGAATATGGTCCGATTCTATTCAAAATTGGTATGTGGGGGTTTTTGTGGTCGAAGATTTTGTTTTTCAAGCTTTTATTCAGTTTTACCTGTTCCGGTGTCTGTCTAAGTGTCTCTCTGTCTGTAATCAAATCTTGCCAGTTGAATTTGACCCACTTCTAATCATCCGATTGATTTGAAATTTGGCAGGTTTGTTGCGAAAAAAACAAAATGACGGACAATTTCCGTGATTATGGGCGATTCTATTCAAAATTGTTATCTAGGTGTTTTTTCGTAAACTTTTTTCGATTTACTTGGGCAACAAACTCAATTTCTACTGATTTTTGGTGTACAATTTACACTTTCTTTGTCACTAGTATCCATTTCAAAATCACAAAATTTTCTGTGATAACAGCAAATATGGCTACTTTCAACAACAAATATATAAATATATATATATATATATATATATATATATATATATATATATATATTGTAATGTTATGATATATTTTCAAATATGAATTGTTGTTATAATATGAAAATTGCTAATAATGTTTTTTGCTATTCTTTGTGAGCCAGATTGATTTGATATAGATAGATATTTTTGCCCTGTATAAAATTGCAATGATGTAATAATAATTGCTAGCTACATCACTGTTCTTTCGTCACGTTGCTGCCAATTGTTATCATTTTTCTTACCACAGCTAGCACAGTTGGTACACCTCTTATCTCAGATAGCCGGTTCAAGGCAATTTAGCCACTACTTGATATGTCAAAACTCAATTTATTCAATGGTCGTAGGAATGATTGTTGATCATTGTAAGAAAACAAACAACAGAGTATCAAAAAGCAATTATTTCCTTTATTCAGGAAGACTTGATTTTACCTGGCCGACGAGAAATAACTTATACTAATGTGAATCTACAAATATTCACGGATAATCATAAAAATGAAATCATGGATAGATAGATAGAACCTCACTTTTTCCTTTTAGAGTGAAATTTTTTGTTATAGTTCAAAATAAAGTGAAATAAAGTTCTTCAGATGTGAAATACGTTATTTGTGAAATTGTTCAGGACCAGATGTGTACTATTAAAAGTTTTATACCTGGCTGAAATGTCGGTGTTCAGATATGCCCTGAAACTGGATACCTTCTCCATCCAAGCTCTATCAGGAACTCCAATACCATAAATCATGAACCATACAGATGCAGAATTCATCTTTGTATACTTGGATATGTTGTATAATTGAGGTAATATTGGTTTTGTTCTTCAAATGTTGGAATTATTTCGTTTTTCTTCTCCAAAAAAATGATGCTTGGCATTCCTTTCTAAATTTTTTTCGATCTCCTTTCGGCTTTGTTTTCTGTCACCTAGCTACGAATTTTCCTTCCTCTTTTTTCATTGGAATTTTTGAATTCGCGCACCAAATTGTCCATTTCACTGTTTGGGATCATCTTATATAATTTATATATACAACTATTTTTTCCATTCTTATTACTATTTTACAAATTTCAAATAATTGCTTAGACATCACCCGTTGTTATTCTCTCACAATTTCAATTTTCCATATGACCATCTATTCCCTGATTGGCTAATCTCATCAAGAAGTTTGTTGTTCTACCATTGGCTACTTTTGGTTAGGTACAATTTCATATACTGTATGTTTCAAATTTATAAATTGTTGATCACTTTTATTCATGAAAATTTTTTAAATCTAGACTTTTTGTTGTCTTTTAACCAGTTATAATCATTATGACAGTGTATGAAATTGATTGTGTCATAGTATTTTGACATTTTTATCTATCCATATTATACATAGGCTTACAAATAAATAGAACTTCCAAAATTATGTAAAAACAATCTTTCGAAACTAGTAACTATTTAGTAATTATTCTTTTTGTGTTTTTTTTTCTTTTAAAACTTATAACTGGCATAACATAACATAACAACATATATATATATATATATATATATATATATATAAATCATTAAGATGATAATTATTATTGAAATAGTTATATTATATTGTTGGTATTTATTTTTTATTTTATTTTAATAACTAGTCATCATAATGGAATATTCCATTTGTTATAAGTTTGATTAATTGGTTTCTTTTTTATTTGATAATATTGAAAAGAAATACCTATCATAACAGTGATAAATATCCGGCTATGCTGCTTACTCTTTCTCAAATACTCTTTTACCTGTACTCTTTTACCTTATCCCAGCTCAGTTGGTACGCCTATGGAAACATGAGATTGCCCTCTCTCCTGGTGATATAAGACGTACAGGGTGTGTCTTATTGAAAAACCACACCTGTCCACCTCTTGTTATAACATACTGAGTGTTATCAGTCTATTGACCAATAACGGAACAATTTCTCAGAGCGGCTTGAGATCTTGTTTCTCCCAGTATGTAATGAAGCGAGGGAACTCAATTTGA